>VDFB02276205.1:0-177506 GCA_007258455.2 Sequoia sempervirens | reverse complement strand
AGTTCAAGGTAAGTGAAACAATACAATTTTTGGTTTCACTTCAAAAATTTACTTTTCAAGGTATGTTTTCTTCTTGTTTTCAAAATTTTTAATTTGAATATGTTGTTGAGACTCAATTTTCCTCCAACATAATCGTATTCATGCAACTTATGAAGGTGCAAGATTGGCACTTTTTAGCACATTTATCAAACAACTTTGGTCCATATTGAGGTAATCCAACATTGAGAGGGCAATGAATGTCAACCAAATGATCCTAGATCACACTTGGTGGGATTGTGTGGAATATCCTCTTAGTTTCACCAAGCCCATCATAAGTATGATCCATTTTATTGACATCAATAAGCCATGCTAGGAAGAGGTATATGATGATAGTGACTCAAGATTGAGAACATTAAGACCATCATAAATGAGAAAGATCAAGATCTTCAATAAAAGTTCTTCAAACAAGAACACAATTTTTTTGTTGAGCAGTGAAATAAAATGACCAACCCACCAAATCTTCTTATATTTGCATTAACTCAAAATATTACAATATCAAGGTCCTTTCCTTGCCAAAATTAAACCATACAGAGATGTGGAAGACAACAAAGGGTAAAAGCTAGAAAACTTTTCTAATCGCGATGTGGATGAGCTTGTTGACTTTGTACACTCTAATGGTCAAAATGTTTTCACTCATCATAACAAATATAAGGAGGATGCTCACAATTGGCCAAACCTCCATGGCCAAACATTCCATCACCTATAGCCTCTTGCGATCAAAGTAAGTTTTTATTTGAAACTCTCAATAGCCAAACATATCACTAGTATTTTATTATTTTATTTGAAGCTCTCCAAATTTGAATTTCAACTTTTCATTTTTTTATTTTTTTTAGTTTGAAGTTTGATTTATAAATAATAATTTTACAACTCTAACTCTCTAGCTTTGCCTCAATAGGTTGCCAATTTGTCTTCATCTGAGAAAAACAGGAGTACATGCTCTTTGATTAACTCAGTAAACCACAACCTATTGGCATCAAAAAAGGAGTTAATGTACATGCATTCCAACTTGGACCTTCTTTCGCACAAACAAAATGACTACAAGGAAAAGGAAGCAAAGTTGTGGAATATAGAACCGAAGCAAGCTGACTTGAATGGTACCATTGCCCAACAATCTGCATTTATACAGGAGTCAAACAGCCAGCATACTTTTAGTGGCAGTACCAATGGCACCCCTTGTGGTTCTTCCAATCTACCTAAACATCTAATGTCGATGATGATGATGATGATAATCTTTATGAAGACCCATATGATACTAATTGCTGATTTTGTTATTTGAATAGTGAACATTGAATATCTATTATGACATTCGAATTTGGCAAATTGACACTGTAGTATTTTTAATTTTTATGGCAGTTTTGTTTATCTTATGCATGTTATGTAGTATTTTAACTTAATTCTTGTTTTTAGGTTACATATATGTTTTTTTATTTTTTTTATACAGTTTTTGTAAAGATGTACCCAAAATGAACCCAACTCTAAGTCAAATTTGTCATACTGCTGTGACTGAACGCCAACCAGAACCTGTATATTTATTGTTATGATGCCTTCTATCACTATGACTCCAATTTTTCTAATGCCCTTGCAAAATGTTATTTATACTTTTGAAAGCATTTTCAGTCTTTTCCTTTTGAAGAACTAATTATAAGTCTGCAATATCTTCTAATCAGAGCTCAATACACCCAAAACACACTACAAGAAGTTTGTCAGAAATGGGTTGCTTCCATTTGTTCACCAATTGTTGAATTAAAATCATTGTCTTATGGCAGTTTTGATCAAATACTTATTGCAACACAATCTCATGGAACAATGATTTTTTTCTCCAAATAAAAACTTTGATAATTTGAAGAAAGCATAGCAAGTTCAAAGTTTGGTATCACATATAGTTACAGTTCAATTTTTGGATCAATCCACAGTAAGATCTTTGCCAGCAATGTATAGTTAAAGGACAAAACCACGCAACTTATGCTCTGCACATACCCCAATGGAAAATTATTTAAAGAATTTTTTTAGTGCAAAGAGCCACAAACTATAAATCAAATTTCTTAAAACAATTGCATTCATGCAAATCCAGTAAATCAAAAACATACAACACCCATTAACAAACCAGGAAGAATAATAGCAAAAGAATAACCAAGCTTTATTCACTCCAAAAAGTTTATTCTAGATAATGGAGGAAATTTCATTGAACCTCAATAGTACTAGCCAAAAACAATCTAACTTTGATAGAACCAATAGGAAAACAGCCAACGACCTAGATAAAATCGCTGTAGCAAGAAAATCAAGTATCAAAAGAACTTTCATAAAAATCTATGCTATGAACCAAGTATATCATTCATCTTTAAAAGCATATGGCAAATTAAAGCCTAACTGGAATTACTAAAATCAAATAAAATTAACTACCTGTATCCCTTGTATGACTTGAGAGATAACCGAAATGAATTCTAAAGAGAGCCTCCTATCCACATAAATTCACACCAATATGTACCTGTTCCTAGGTATCTTGAGTTATTGCAATAATTAGACAAGTGAGAATGTTAGGTCCCTGATCTGATGGTCCAACATAAACAAGGGTAATCTGGGCTGAGAAAAAACTAATGGCAAACTAAAAGCAGGATAGTGAGTTTGAAGGAGAGGCAAACATACAGCCTATAACATATGAGATGATTAGACTCACATGCTCAAGCATGTTGAAAGGCTATGAAAGCTTGGAAAGTTGTACTGACCAGAACCAGTCTCATGCATGATTTTGAATTTGAATTATTGAGCCTCAGGGCTCAAATGCACCCATCCACTACTTCATTTGTCCAAGTTAACACCCTGGCCATTGGAGATAGTCACTAAGCTGCTATCACCGTTTGCAATCTCTAGTGGTCAGTTACACATCGATCAATCACAACCAATCCTAATGACTCGGGATAGATTCCAAAATGCAAGAGCGGTCAGCCCAGCCCTGTGACTAGTAAAGGCCCAATCTTAAGTCTCACCTATGCATACCCGAAAGGGGGGATTTGCTCTTCCAGAATGGATGACCTGAAACAAGTAGAAATAAACATCTATATAGATTGAGGGATTAAACTATACATTTATATAATATATTCATGGTAGCGTGCAATTACACTTCATATATATATATATATATAGCATTCAGCACAAGAATTGCAAGCTGCTTAAGAAGAGATACCAAGCAATTCTATAAATATTACAATAAAATCCATTGGAAAATTGATGCCTCAGAAACCGGCATATTAGTCAAGAAAGTAGAAGACATGACTTCAATAATAAGAGAATTCAAGGTTGTTTCTTCTTTGATCTTTCGGTAAAAATTGTTAGTCGAGTAGATGTAAATATCAGTTTTATCCATTGGCTAAATATTGACCTAGCATGGTAATTAGTATAATAGGCAAAGCTACAAAAGGTACCACATCAATCAGTCTATCTACATATAACTGACATGAGGTTCATTTTTAAAGCAGACACCATTTAGAAATAAATACAATACCATCATGAGGCTCTGCTTTAGAATGAATTTTGTAGACTGTAACTTTAATTCAAAAAATTATATATATATATATATGTCTACAAAATTCAAAAGAAAGCCTTAGCCTCTCCCATTTGAAAAAAAAAATGTACATACCAAAGATTAATTAAATTAAACAGGCAACTAATAAGGTCTATCCATCAAACATGCAAGAAAATTGACTTACATTCACTGCCACACTTCTAAGAGTTGTACAAAAAGATGTCAAGGAAGTGGAAACAAGCCCATCTTGTCGAACCACATCTAGAAGTACTTCAGCCATACCAGTGTCCGCAAATCTCCGTGCATGTGTATAAGTCTGCATCACATCTCTATGTTTTTCAATGATAGAGAAAACAAGTAAGCAAAGCTAGCTAGAAAAGCTTCATACTAAAAAATATATATATGTTTATATGTATGTAATACATATGTGTATATATATACATGTGTTTATACATATAGAGAGACGTAAATATATATACATACATATACCATTAAAAAATCCTAGCCATTAATGTCACACATTTTTGCAAGTTGTCTAAGACTATTAAATAAATATTGATAATAACCCTGGCAAAACATCAATATGTGCATCAATATTTTCTCTAGTTCAATAGATCAAGCTTCCAACTAGAACATGTTCAGTGTGATCTAACACGACCAATTTTAATAATGTGTTGCCTTTGAAAGAAAGTAAAAACAGAACATAAAATAGTTCAATAGATCAAGTCTCTATCTAAAACATGTTCAGTGTTATCTTAACAGGACCAATTATGATAATGTATGTTGCCTTTGAAAGAAGCCGAAGGCATAAACAGGTAAGAATCAACTAAAATTCCAGCCAATGACATAAAAAACAGTAATGGTGTCGGAAACTTAAAAAAGGTCCCACCAACATCAACGATAAACAGCACTTGTATAACAAGGCCAAGCTGGTCGTAAGATACAATAAATAAGGCTCGAAGGAATGAAATAATTAGTAATGCTCGAAGTGATTCCAGGTCACTGAGGAATTTGTCAAAAACTACTGACCTAAGCTAGGTTTTGATGAGTTTGGTTTCTAACAAATGTGATCCAGATTTCTTTAAAGATGCTACGGGCAAGGAAGTTAGGGAAAACGTTAACAAGGTTGAATTTGATGCATTAATGAAAAACAAAACTTTGTGCTTCTCAATTGTCATATGGGAAAGAAATAAATAGTGTAACTAAGTTTACATAACTAAAATCAAACCAGATGGCAGTATTGATAAACAAAACTCGAGACTAGTTACAAAATACTTTGCTAATAAGATGTCTACTACTAAGAGAATCTTTACATAGAAAAGAAAAATTGATTATTGCAGCCTCACATGGATGGAAAGCTCACCAAATAGAGATTAAAAATGCTCTTCTGATCAAAGATATGAATGAAGATGTTCCTATACACAGACAGGGAATTTTGTAAACAGGTAAACAGCATCTTGTTTCCATGTCCAAGAAACACTATCTTCTCAAAATCTAAATCAAGTTGTGGGGAACTAATGTGCTAAATGCAATGAACACCTTCAAAATACAGGTTTAGGCAGTGTCCATATATCAAGGTGGTAAGTAGAATATGATTTGGCCATTCTCATCATAATAATCATCTTAGCAGATTTTCATCACAATAATTATTTCTTTAATCTTCCACTTGTTATGCATCATTCTTTGCCTGATGCATTTAATAGGTATTCCACGAATCTCTGCATGATCAAAGGGAGACAAGTTGTTCAAGCAAACCTATGCAAGCATATATAAAATGACTATGCAACAGTTAGAACAAGTTTCTGGATTAAAAAATCAGGAAAAAATCGGGAAAAATCGGAATTAAAAAAAAACGTAAAAATTGTAGAACAAGAGATAAAAACTAATTTTTTTTTAAATTGAAAGCCATTTCCATAGCATAGAGATATAAAGAGCAAATAAAATAAAGAGTTTAACTAATGAATTGTAGAAAATAGATTTCTGTAGTTTATATTCATATCATTGATTACATTGCATTGCACATCTTTCACACTCAAAGCATTGCTTCGCATTGCATAACTAATAACGAGATACTAATAGACAACAAAATTTCAATTACAATATAGTTTTTTGCAAAGTCAACCTAAGCAGTTATGCAATTACTTCACATTGCATAACTAATAACTAGGCGCATCTGCCAATTGCATTTGCTTGTCATGGCATTCCATGAGACCACATTTCTTCGAGGCATTTTTTCAAACAATTCACTGCCTTGTCTATGCTACCACATTTTTCATACATGTCTACCAAAGCATTTTATCAAACAGTTCACTGCCTTGCTGCTATGGCTAAAAGCCTAAAACAGGTGCTTTCGAACAAGCTATGGATGCTTGGAAAAAACCGATCAAAGCATAATAGTAAGCAATAGCATAGACAAGGCAGTGAACTGTTTGAAAAAACGCCTCAATGAAATGTGGTCTCATGGTGATGGAATGTCATGACAAGCCATAGACAAGGTAGTGAACTGTTTGAAAAAATGCCTCAAAGAAATTTGGTTTCATGGTGATGGAATGCCATGACAAGGTAGTGAACTGTTTGAAAAAATGCCTCAAGGAAATTTGGTTTCATGGTGATGGAATGTAGTGAACTGTTTGAAAAAATGCCTCAAGGAAATTTGGTTTCATGGTGATGGAATGCCATGACAATCTTGTCATAGCATTCCATCACCATAAAGAAATTTGGTTTCATGGTGATGGAATGCCATGACAATCCATCACCATTGTCATGGCATTCCATCACCATGAAACCAAATTTCCTTGAGGCATTTTTTCAAACAGTTCACTACCTTGTCTATGCTACCACATTTTTCATACATGTCTACCAAAGCATTTTATCAAACAGTTCACTGCCTTGCTGCTAGGGCTAAAAGCCTAAAACAGGTGCTTTCGAACAAGCTATGGATGCTTGGAAAAAATCTATCAAAGCATAATAGTTAGCAATAGCATATACAAGGCATTGAATTGTTTTAAAAAACGCCTCAATGAAATGTGGTCTCATGGTGATGGAATGTCATGACAAGCCATAGACAAGGTAGTGAACTGTTTGAAAAAATGCCTCAAAGAAATTTGGTTTCATGGTGATGGAATGCCATGTTAAAATGCCTCAAAGAAATTTGGTTTCATGGTGATGGAATGCCATGACATGAAATTTGGTTTCATGGTGATGGAATGCCATGTTAAAATGCCTCAAAGAAATTTGGTTTCATGGTGATGGAATGCCATGACATGGCATTCCATCACCATGAAACCAAATTTCTTTGAGGCATTTTTTCAAACAGTTCACTACCTTGGCTATGCTACCACATTTTTCATACATGTCTACCAAAGCATTTTATCAAACAGTTCACTGCCTTGCTGCTATGGCTAAAAGCCTAAAACAGGTGCTTTCAAAACAAGCTGTGGATGCTTGGAAAAAATCTACCAAAAAATAATAGTAAGCAATAGCATAGACAAGGCAGTGAATTATTTCAAAAAATGCCCTCAAAGAAATGTGGTCTCATGGTGATGGAATGCCATGACAATCCATAGCAATTTAATCTTTTGGGCAAAAAATCGGAAAACCAAAAGTACAAAGATTTTTTGAAAAATTTGGGAAAAAATCAAAATTAAAAAAACGTAAAAAATTGTAGAACAAGAGATAAAAACTATTTTTTCTTTAAATTGAAAGCCATTTCCATAGCATAGAGATATAGAGAGCAAATAAAATAAAGAGTTTAACTAATGAATTGTAGAAAATAGATTTTTGTAGTTTATATTCATATTGTTGTTTACATTGAAATGCACATATTTCAAACCCAAAGCATTACTTCACATTGCATAACTAATAACGAGATGTTGATAGCTGACAAAATTTCAATTACAATATAGTTTTTTAAAGTCAACCTAAGCAATTATGCAATTACTTCACATTGCATAACTAATAACTAGGAGCAGCTGCCAATTGCATTTGCTTGTCATGGCATTCCATGAGACCACATTTCTTCGAGGCATTTTTCAAACAATTCAACGCCTCTCTATGCTACCAAATTTTTCATACATGTCTACCAAAGCATTTTATCAAACAGTTCACGCCTTTGCTGCTATGGCTAAAAGCCTAAAAACAGATGCTTTCAAACAAGCTATGGATGCTTGGAAAAATCTATCAAAGCATAATAGTAGCATAATAGATAGTATGAATCAAGCTTGATATGTGGTCTCATGGTGATGGAATGCCACTTGTCATGGCATTCCATCACCATGAGACCACATTTCTATGAGCATTTTTCAAACACACGCCTTGTCTATGCTACCACATTTTCATACATGTCTACAAAGCATTTTATCAAATAGTTCAACGCCTTTGCTGCTATGGCTAAAAGCCTAAAACAAGTGCTTTCAACAAGCTATGGATGCTTGGAAAAATCTATCAAAGCATAATAGTAAGCAATAGCATAGACAAGGCAGTGAACTATTTGAAAAAATGCCTAAAAGAAATGTGGTCTCATGGGTGATGGAATGCCATCTTCAAAGAAATGTGGTCTCATGGTGATGGAATGCCATGACAAGATGACATTCCATCACCATGAGACCACATTTCTTCGAGGCATTTTTTCAAATAGTTCACTGCCTTGTCTATGCTACCACATTTTTCATACATGTCTACCAAAGCATTTTATCAAACAGTTCACCGCCTTGCTGCTATGGCTAAAAGCCTTGAAATATCCTCTTACAATATTTTTTCAATTTTTTCACAATAGTTTCACCCGTTAACGTTAGATAAACAAGATAATCCAGCTGAAAGTAACCCTTCACTTTCTGATCACCCAATTCCCAATGAGGGCAAGGTGAGAGCATACAGTGGAAAGGGGATCGTTAGATGAAACTAAACTAAAAGAGCAAGACTAAAATCAACCCTTCACTTTTTGATCACCCAAATCCCAGTGTGGGCAAGGTGAAAGCATACAGTGGAAAGGGGATCGCTAGATGAAACTAAACTGAAAGAGCAAGATTGTTAGCTGAAAGAACTGAAAATACTTGAAAGTACAATATGAAAGACGGCTCATCCAATCAGCATGATATACAATGCAACTTGACCACTTATTCAGCAAGAGTGTAATACAAAGTACTGAAAGTAAAGTGTCTGGGCGGCTAGCCGACCCCTTCCACTTTTCAGTGGGCAATACAAGAAAGTAAAATGCTGAAAGCAAAAGACGCCAAGGCCTATCTCTTCCACTAAAAGTGGGATTACAAAAAGTAAACTGCAGAAATGAAATGATTGAATCAATACTACTGATAAAAGCTTTACAATAAGTAGCAATCTACAAGTTACAATGAGAAATAGATATCCAATTCACTCCAAAATGATAAGAGATGGCCTCCACAACTAAGCAAGCTAATCTACTATGAAAATAAGCCAAAACAGAAACTTACTACCAATCTGATATGAAGTTGCAGCACTCAAAAATTTCAAACCAGCAAGCTCAAACCACACCAAAATGCTCATAACTCAACCAATACTCCTCCGAATGACATGAAACAAAGTGCAAATGAAGCATGGGAGATAGGCACCCAAAACCAAAACATGAAACAGCAGCAAACACCCTCTGATATTTAATGCACGCATTCCAAGGCACTACAAAAAAAGGTACGGCCTCCTTGTCTAGGGCGACCAGCTCTAGTAAATCAGAAACTTCACCAAAAATTATGTAACTTTCAGCAATGAGGCGCCCAAGGTAATTGAAAACATAGTGCCAATACCCAGAACAAGCAAAAATTCAATCCATGAACTACAAGCCAAAACGTGCTTCAGCTAGCACCAAACCAGCAATGTCAAAAACTGAGAAAACACACCAAAACTCAGAAAACATCAAAGGTAGACATCTCCAATATGCTCAATCTGCTCTTCAGTGTAAAGAATAGTCTCAAACTTAGCTAGGTGTTATCTTGCAAGCACAAAACTAAGGGCGCTAGGAGGTATGCATTCCTCGAAGCAAGTGTCTGTAGAAATTTCGGCAACACTTCGTTATATTTTCAATGGATAACCTTGAATGAAGCCCAACACTCCTATTTATAACTTCACTTCAATTGCAAATCCTTTTCCTCCATTTAGGGAACCCAACATGACATTCACATTCCCCTTAATTCATTTGCATTTGAGTTTCATTAGCCTCCTTTGCCAAGTCGTCCCAATATGAGAGAAATATAACTTTATTAAAAATGCAAATAAAACATAAGTTAGGCGTCCCAAGTAGTTAAGTGAAATACTTTAATAAAAATCACTTATTCCTCCATCTAGGCGTCCACCATGCCTTAGACAAATATTTCACTTAAAAATATAAACTCAACCAAAATATTGAATTTACCAAAATGAGCTCCAAGAGTGTGGGAGACCAAACTGCTCAAACTGACTTGCCTGATATAGCCTTTGTACTGAATTGTTGAAACCTTGCCAGAAATAGCACTGCTAAAAATAGCACTTACTATAAATAGCATACTGCTAAAAATAGTAACTTCAAATGCATTTTAACCACAAACTAAGCAGTCGTTGTAACTTACTAAAAATTGCAAGTCCGAAAAAGTTGTCTGATGCAGATGCATGTCATACCACTGCGAAGTTCTCTGAAAACCCAGAAAGAATCCAGAAACCAAATAGCAAAACTCTAACATGCAAACCCCTGAATCCACAAAATATTCCTCCAAGTCGCTGGAAACCCTAATTTCCACTTCCGACTAGCCTACAGGCCTCCGAGATAGGCTAACGGCCAACTGAAAGAATCACTGCTGAGAAGGGGACATTACAATCTGCCCTCCCCAAGATTGCTTGCCCTCAAGCAATCGCAAGTCAAGATGCTGCAAAATCTGCCCATTCTCCCAAGAAGCATCCTCAATAGGCAAATTCTTCCACTTCACCAAATACTCTTTGATCGACCTCCTCCTCAAAGAGCGTTCTCTGAAATCAATGATCGCCTCGGGAATCAAAACCAACTATCCTTCCTCATCCAATGGAGGCAAATCAGAAGAAGCAACAACATTGTGTCCAAGCGCCTTCTTGAGGCAAGACATGTGGAAGACATTGTGCCACTTTCCTACTTGCTAGTAGCTCTAACTCATAAGCCACTTCACCAACTCTCCTGATGACTCTGAATGGCCCATAGAAACGTGGCTTGAGTTTCTCTGCTCCACTCTTCTTGAGAGTAGACTGTCTGTAAGGTTGGAGTCTCAGATAGACCATGTCACCAACCTCAAATGTGTGCTCAATATGTTGCTGATCAGCATACAACTTCTGTTGATTCTGTGCAAGACGGAGATTGTTTTTCAATAACTCCAAAATGTCTTGGTTTTGCTGCAACATATCCCTCACTTGAGGGGCTTTGCTATCACCAAGCAACAAATCAACAAAGCTAGGAGCCTCATACCCATAAAGAGCCATGACTGGAAACATTTTGATAGACATGTAGTAGGATGAATTGTAACAATACTCTCCCAAATGAAGCCATCTCACCCAAGCCTTCTACTGCTCCAAAACATAATTTTTGAGATAGCCCTCCAACCACTTGTTCACAATCTCTGTTTTCCCATCAGTTTGTGCGTAATAACTAGTGCTTGGAGTGAGCACTGTACCACTCAATCTGAAAACTTCTTGCCAAAAAGTGCTAAGGAACTTGTTGTCCCTATCACTAACAATGTTTTTCGGCAACCCATGTAATCTAAACACCTCATGAAAAAACAAATCTGCAACTTGAGCTACTAAAAATAAACCAATAATGGCAAAGAAATGAGCAAACTTGGTTAATCTGTCACCCACAACATATATGCAATCTTTCGCTTGTACCTTTGGCAACCCTATGATGAAGTCCATCGATATACTTTCCCATTTTTTATTGGGAATAGGTAGGGGCTGCAACAAACCAGCTGGAAAAGTATGTTCATTCTTGTTCATTTGGCAAGTATGACACTCGGGAGAGATTATCACAACTCGCGCTCCTAAACCTATTGTCGAGCAACTCCCATCAAACTGCATAGTCCACATCTTTGGATCTTCTATTGACTTGTCTGTAGAAAACACACGTTCTACCTTTCTTCAGTTATTTCTGACAGCATAACATAAGTGCCAAGACCTGTTTCTTGATATAGCACTTGTGCTTGAGGATCTTGGGATTTCACCACCGTAAATCGAGATTTGGCCTCTGGCTCCAACTTGAAACTGCCTTTCTTCAATGGAATTGTTGCGAACGACCAATCTAGTTGAATCTCTCCTCCAAGATCCTTGCAGAAGCTTCTACTTAGCAACATCCCGTAGCTAGTTGGAATGTCAGCTACTAGGATGGTCATCATCATCTTCTTCTCAGGACAAGTTGCCAACCTTACTTATGTCTTAGTGCACGAAAGTCCCAATGCATTCATTACTTGTAGAGGCATGACGTTGTCTGAGGCTCCTGAGTCTATGATGCAATTGCTCAATTTGAATCCTCCTATATACAAAGATATATAGAAGGGTTTAGGCTTTTCTTCCGCTGGAATAGATGATTCGAGCAATGTAGGCTGAATGATAGCCTCCTTCTTTACAAACTTGAGAATTTGATCCAGCTATTTTGGATGGTCCTAAAGATACTCCAGCTGAGAAATCTGCACCTTTGTCTTCATCATGGAATCAATAATGTCAAAATTTGCTAAAGATGGGTCTTGAGCAACTGCTTTAGCATTCTCATGTAAAGGCTTAGGATTAGAAGTGGAACCCACCTCTTTACCCTTTTCCTTTGATCTTAGTCTCTCTTCTTCTTTTTGTGCCTTAAAATGTTGAGCACGTGTAAAAACAATGTTGAAATATTATCATGATTTACCGCAAGAGAGTATTGACGGAAATCTTCTTCGTCTTTATTAATGGGTTTGCTATCAAAGTATCAGGTAGCAGAGTCGCCATAAAAGTTGTCCATCTGTGGTAAGACAACATTCGAACTTTAACTGGGTGCAGCTTCAATGTATCCCATGATTTGATTCATTCTTAAATTTTCAGGACATGTGGAACCGGTATGTTTGTTGGTCTCATGAAAAGAACAAAATACTATAGATTTCTCAGCTTCAACTGTTTGTCTTAGTGGAGGTGTTGGAAATCATGGCCTGTAATTATTGAAAAGCTGAAAATTATTTCTCTTTGGCTAGTTTGTTGAGGGTAATATTGTTATTGATATTGAGGTGGTGGTGGTGCAGGCAATGCAGACTGCCCTTAAGTAGGTGATTGCCTTTTGAGGATAGTCAACTCATTAGCTACTTTTTGTAGCAGTAGATTTGCACAACCTTGAACCAAGGGCCTAATAGAATTTGTCTTCATCTTCCCGAAAGTGATCATGTTATCTTCAATCTCAATGGCATTTTCTTGTGCAGTTGTTAATTATGTTTCATTAGCCGATATTAAGAAAAAGGCTATCTCAGATGGAAAAGCATTTATGAAACTACTCAACAAAATTTCTGGTGATGGATTATGTATGAGAAAGGCGTGTGACTAGGCAGTTAAACCTTGCCACAAATTCCCTCATAGGTTCATTGAGCTCCATCTTTGAATTTGAAAGTTGAGCAAACAACCAATGACTATCTTCAGCGGGCTTGAACCTTGCCAAAAATTTCTCACTCATGGTTACCCAGCTTGTACTAATGCCTGATGATGAAACCAATCAGCAGCATTTGCCTCAAGAGTCTCTACGAAGAGACGTATGGCAATGTCTTCATGTGGTACACGCAAGACAGCACAAGTCGTCGTGAATGCGAAAACATGTTCATCTAGTTGTTGAGTCCCATCGCCATGAAACCGAGGAAAGTGCCTCCTTGACCCTTTAGGTAACTCATGATTTCCTTGCAAAGCTAACGGACCAATGTTATTACCCCAAGGTAATGGAGGTGGACATCCATGATTATTGTTAGCATGGTTATGGACAGCATCATCGTTGTCACCCATTGCTTCTAGCTGGATCACAGGTTCTTCTTCAGGTTCTTCTTGGATCTCAGGATCTGCGTTGGATGCTTCTCCAACTTTTGTTTCTTGAAAGTTTGGATCTGCAACAGCGCCTCTCCTCCTTGTATAAACCCTGTAAGCCAACGTTATCTATTCCCAAGAAGGAGGTGATAAGACTGGTCTTCAGGATACAAGATCAACTTTTCGTTCTTCTTCGTCTAGAATAGTAGCCGCATTTCTCCACTAAGTAGGTGTTTCCTTGTTCTCAAACACAAAACTCCTCAGTCTACTAGTGATGTCTATTTGCTCGCCTTCAACTTGCGTAAGATTTGGCTAGATAATAGGAGCAATAAGATTTGGTTGTTCAACAAGAGCAGTAGGACGCCAGATGGTCATTCTCGTGCCATAAAGCATAAGCTTTCTTGATGTTTTATGCCTTCTGCCCCCAGTGGGGCGCTAGAAAACTATTGGTGTTTCAATTCGCACCTTTGGAATGCAAATTAGGAACGGACAACTATGCACAATTAGACTGCTCTTGAAATTAGGAGGGGAAGCTCCCTCTTTGTTGATTATGCTTAAAAAGAAATACTAAACTACTGCCAATCTTTTTATTCTCAACTTAAGAGCACAAGGTTATAAAACTCTTTGCGTCATAGCTAAGGTTTCCTCTAGTTTCATAACTTCAACTACAACTAGGCCTAAACTAATGACACTTCTAACAACTCAAGAAAATTCAAAGCCTAAGAATCAAAAGTAAACATGGAATGATTTGATTTAACACAAATACTTAAATAAACTTGCTTCCAGAACACACTTGAAGACTCATTGTACTTTCAAGATGTATGCTGAAATAAAGATTATGCAAGCCAAACATATAAACAAAGTACTAAAAGATGTTGAGACCGTAGATCAAAGCAAAGTAGGCATGAGATTTATTTCCTCAAATTCTAAAAGCAATAACACCTCTAGGACAGCAAATTGTAGCAAAGTAGGCTTACAATATGCGATCAAACCAGATTACAAAGACAAAAGTTGAACAGATATTGAATAGCAAAGTTGCAGGCAAAATAGGCTTAGCAAATTTCTTATCACAACAACGGTTAAAAATAAATGGGCAAGGCTGCCCTTATTTATACACAAACAAGGAGTAGGGGACCTGTTGGTGTACGTTTTATCATCCACCGAACACACAGAATAAAATGTCCAGAGACACTCTATCCTCTCTTGAAAAACCACCGCGTATGCTAAGATTGCGAGAAGATCATATGGTGATTCCAAGGTTTCTTTTGTCAGGTCTTGACGTGTGGATAAGCTCAATGGGCGTTGTGATTTGCTGGTAATAAACAAGGGGACTTACGTTAAAGAACTTTTCACAAGTTTGGGACTTAGGCGGATTTATCATTAAAGGCTTCCTTCAATTAGGACTTCAATTTGGATCTCAAAAAATAGCAAAAGGATAAGGGTTTAGGGGATCTATTCTATGCCTAAGAATTTAAGAGAGTAAAGATTCGGTGAAAGGGATAACCGCACTTTGTTTCGTCTCCTGTTGGACAGCTTACGCAAAGTGGGTGCAATCTTCAAGGGGTGTGATAATGATTTTCAAGCCTCGAATGAGACTGAAGTTAAGCTTCCACAATTATAAGCTCAGGCTAACTTTACGCATCGAATGCAAATCATCCATTCGAAGAAAGTATGAGCAATATTTCACCATTGAATCTAAACGATCAATCTCTCATTCACTTAACCAACTTTCAAAGAAAATTATACTTAATCTAATTCTAACTTTAATCTATGGCGGAAGAAGATATGCAACCTCGCTTACTACTTGACAATAAAAGTTATTCAAAGCAAATCATGCATAAGAGCTTTTATTATCGGAAATAGTCTCAGTGCAACAATTTCATATGTTGTCTCCACACAAATGAAAGGGAGAGATCACCAGTTTATATAGAGTTTCAAAAATCAAATGAAGGGCCGAGATTAAAACAATATCAACGGCCAAGATTATTACAACCCTACCCTAATTAGGGTTGCCCAAAATAACATGAGTTATCAATCAGTAAACAATTAGTAACAGGCAGTGAAGTGGTAGTTGGAGCTATCATCAAGGAGAGGCGTCCCTATCCACTTGGTCAGCATTGCGCTCGATGAATCTGGACACGACCACGACAACCTCCTCCATCGTGACGAGCGGCAACATGCTAATCCGGAATTCCAGTCCATCCAAGTCCTCAGCACATTTGGCGAATATGCTTGCCCAATCTGCCTCCTGCTTCACAAAATCATTCTGGATGACCAAGAGACTCGCCACTTTCGCGAAGTCCTGTCTCAGAATTGGTCCAGTAGCCAAGAAGAAAAACTCCTGAACTTTACGTTTCAACCTCTCCAGCTGCATGTCGTTTTCCCGGACAATCTCACCGTCAAACACTTCTGCAGCCTTCATATAAATTTTCTCTTGGATTTCTTTGACCTGCTCTTCAACTCTGAGCCCATCCGCTTTCGCCATCTCCAGAACCTCTCTCTGTATAGTCACTGCCCAAAACCAATGGTGAAAATCATACGCTGCTCCTGCAACAATCACCTTTCTTTCAACCAACTCTTCTCTTGGGAGACCTTTTAGGACCCTAAGGCTTGGAATAAGCCTCTCCTACATGTCTAGAATACATTCCCATGTCTCTGCCATATCAACGAGTCTGGAAAGAAAAGAAGAAGTCTGCCCATAGGCAAGTGCCAGTCTCTCCATGAACGAGGCTGCCTCCGTGCCTTCGCTTATCATCCACTCCTGAGCCTCCTTGGCTGTGACCATCCCTTGGTCCACATCCTTGGCTATCCCCTGTGAGGAATTAAGGAGGGGAGGAGCTACTGCATCACCCTGATTAAGTGGCTGGGTCAAATGCCGTATGTACTCCTTTAGGCGTTCAACTTCCTTTTTATACTCCTTTTTCGCCACTTCTTTTTCCAATCTCGCCTTGACGGTTGAGACGGAATTATCTAGTTCCTCCACTTCCTGACCTTTTGTGGTTGGGCCAAGATCTATGGTGATTATGGCATACTCTTGAGGAGTGATCTCATCCTGTGGCTTGTCCACTGTCGGTATTGCGATGTGTATGGAACGACTGCCTGCCTCGTCCCGCTAAATAATGGAAAATTTCTTGGCCGGCTTCTTAATTACAACCTGTTCCAACCTTGCCAAGAAATCCGCAGTATCATCCTCCTCTTGGGCTTCTTCTGGCGCCTGAATCTTCATCCTTTCTATCAACCAATCCGGAATGGTAGGCTGCTCAATTCCATCTTCTACCTGAACATCCTCCTCATTTGGAACATCCACTACTTCTCTGAGAGCAGAAATCATTCCCTCTTCAAAGTCATTATGTCGGACTTCCATCTCATTATCTGAACCTAGTATTTCCGTGCCCGTAGGTGATGAGGGCTCCTCGTCATCCAACTGAATAGGCTCATTGTTCTCTTCTTGAACTGTAGGAGGTACGATTATTTCAACCAAGGATTCATCAATGGTGGCCACCAGCTCGTCAATATTCCGGGACGCTGCAAAACGAGATGGCTCTCCCTTCTGTCTTTTCTGAACAGGCTCTACACTTGGAACTACCTCCTTCCTTTTCCCTCCAATCTCAACCAAATCCTGATGGGATGCGCCAGCATTGGAGGAATACGATTTTGTCTCGCTCAGTAAATTATATGTGAGCGTTATTCTTTTTTGTCTCATCTCTTGGACATGATGGTCAACCCACCACTGAGAGTACTTGGTCACTGGCGTCATCAAGGTTGCTAAGTCTGAGTGCTCAAGCTCTGACCACCTTACGGGAGGAAGAGGTCGGCTCTCGAAGCGTGGCTGGATGTAATTCCCGTCGTCCTGCAACTGATCAGGCACCCGACAAAGTTCAATTGCCCTCATGAAGTCAACTGGCATTCTGGACCATAATCTTCTTCTGACCTCATATTCATCAGCAGCGTTTGCCCAGAAGTCCTCCAGTTCCACCCTGTGCTTGTACCTTCTCCCATCCACTGTCCGGATATGATGATGTGGGTCAAAGTTAACCCTGGACTTGTAGGCTGTGAACGGGTACCATTGGATTTCCAACCTGGCGCTCTCAGCTGCTTGCGTTGACAGACAGGATTCTAACATATTCCCGATGAAAAATGGAAATGTAACAGATGCCTTCTTGGTTGGCCTCTGGATGTTTTGATATTCTTCTAGCTGCCACAGGACTTCGAGCAGAATCATCTGATTTGTCGGATAGATGGGCAACTTATAGGGATTTCCAATAAATCCCTGGATCCTGACATATGTAAATTTTGGAAACTGGATGAACCAGGATCCGTATTTACTGATCAAACTTTTCGCCTCATGACTCAGCCTTTGATGCACTCCTTCGTGAAGAATTCGGGTAATATGCATTGAGAAGGCATCGTGCACCCACCTAAAATGAGACTTCTCCTTCAGTTGGAGTTGTGGGTAGCAATCATAAGGCCTGAGTTTGTTTTCTCCGTTGCCAATTTTTCCCTTGCAAATTAGTCCTGGATATTTATATGACCTGGCCAATAAGTAGACAATATACGAGCTCATGTGAAAAGACTTAGTCTCCTCCAAATTGACCAATTGCTCGTGAAGATTGTTACGTATCATTCAAGACCAATTGAACATTTTTACGCCATAAGTGATTTCATCTATGAAGTAGTACATCCAGCTCTCGAAAAATGTACCTTGAGGGTTGCCAGCTATTCTATTCAGCATCAAAATGATGTCCCCATAGTCCTCTTTAAAATCCGTCCGACGTAGCCTTTTAGGCATCTTCTTTATTGACGGTTTAGGTTTATCCAGCCATGCCTTGTTAACATTTGTGGTGCATAAATCTGGCTGACTGTCATACAAATGCTTAGCTTCCTCCTTGGTCTTATAGACAGTCCAAGAATGTGCTGGGATGCTGAAAGTTTCTTGAATTGCCACCTCGCTCAAGTGTGCCAAAATTCTGCAGTCGGGTGCAATGATCTGCCTCTTCTGAGCATCATAGTTGATAGCACATTCTACCATCAATTTTGCACAATCCATCGCAGGCGGGAATCCAGCTGCCTGAAAAATCCCATTTCTCACCATCTGCCTGGCTATTGGTGTCGGAAGTCGGTTCTGTCCATACATTCTTTTCTTGAACTCTTCGAAGTCGACATGTCCCAGATCGGTGTCTGCGACATTTTTCCATTTTGAATTAATTTTGGACTCTCGCTGGGCACCTTTGCTAGCGAACTTCATTGCTGCCTTCTTTGATGATTCGCCCATCGTGGTCATCAACCTGCAGTCAAAAACTATTAACATTAGTACGGAGACTTTTAAATAATTTATTTCCGCTCCTTGTGTTCGAATAATTTACTTTCAGCTTATTAAATAATTAAATTTCTGCGAAAAAACAAGCTGAAAGTAAATGGGTGAAGTTGAAATTTTTGCCAGAACTTTCCTAAGATGAAAAAGACAGAAGAAGAATGGCGAATCTATTCAACTGAATATCAAACCTCAATAAAAGGCTTCCGGCTACAAATCAGATTTAAACTCTGAGAATTAAATCAAAAAGCAAGTGATGAAGTGCGCCCCTCTTGCACAAAAATTCGATTCTCAGCAAATAAATCTTTTCACTTCTCGAGAAAATTCTTCTTCAGCATAAAATTACTTCTTCCTCTGGGAAATTCGATCTTGCCTGCAGAATAATTACTTGCCTTAGACTTTCGAGAGAGTTTCAACTTTTCTTCAGCTGTGCTTGTGAAAAATGAGTTGTTGAAACTCATTATAATGCTGAAGATCTTGATTTGTTTTAGCAACTACCTTCTTCTTTCTCAATCTCGATTTGTTTTCTCTTGTTCAAACAGGCAAGTTTCCTTTATTTTTCGAAAAGAATCCATGTCGAGCTTATCCAGGCAAATCTCTTTGATTTTCAAAAATTCGATTTTTGCTTGAAATGTTTATCTTTAATTCTTGAATTTTTGAAAATAAACATTAAATATTCAATTAAATTCGATTTTCCACCTTTAAATTCATAGCAAATTTAATTTTGCCCATCGGGTTTTATCTTTGTCCGGCGTAATTTATTTTCTTCCAACTCTCGTCTAGCGAATTTAATTTTGTCCAAGGCATTTTTAATTTTCTAAGTACTGGAAATAAATTATTAAAATATTAAAATATTTTAATTTATTCCAACCCGTTCGTTTTGGACCCATGGCTATTTTGATTTTATCTTCATTTTCTTTGGCTAAAAGTTTATTTTCCAATTTTATTCCCAATTTTGTCTAGCCAAGTCAAAATTTTAGCCATTTCGTCAATAAATGTTATGTCGGATCCTCATTTTTCCCTGCCATGGCGAACTTTTAATTGCACCGGGCACATTTTCTTCTGCCAAAGTCAAATTTTCTCTCGCTCGGGCGAATTTAATTTAGGCAAAGTCTTGGTCTGGATGTCTTCCTTAGGCGAAATTCCATGACGCTTGACAAATTTTTATCTTCCTTAGCCAAGGGGCGGACTTTCTTAACTCTTTGCCTTGTGTTTTCTCTATGTACTTGGCCAATTTTTCTCCTAAACATCCATCCGATTTTTTTTTATGCCTAGGCGAACTTTATTTTCTTTTGCCAGTGAGGCGGACTTTCTTCGTCTTCCACCTTTCATCAAGCACGGTTTTTCCACCCTTGCATTCTTTTGGCCAAAATTCTCTCTCTCCTTAAAAAAAAAATAAAAAAATTCCAATTTTCCTTATACTTAGGTATTTTCGGATTTCTTTTCCACTTAGTAAAAATTTTTAAATTTTCTCCTTCCACATGTCATGGTGGACTTCCTAAGCACTTTGCCAAGTAAAGGCGGCCTTCAAAGACCATTTTCCAACCTCCTCTAAGTCAAGGCAGACTTTAGAAGCTCCTTGCCAAGTCTAGGCGGACTTTAGAAGTGTTTGGCCAAGTCCCACTTTTTAAGGGCGGACTTCAGAAACATTTTTCCATCCTTCTCTTGTTGCTGGGCGGACTTTCCTAAGTCCTTGCCATCCTCTCCTTAGGCATGGCGGACTTTGCAAGCTTCTAGACATTTTTCTCTTCGTCCCTCTTTTCAAGGGCCAGCTTCTTCACCTTGACCTTGGCGAATTTTCCAGATTTGGCAAGAATTTTGACATGAATTTTATATTCCTTGGTCCATTTTTGGTGATTTATCACTCAGATTTGACTGATTTTTGGACTGATTTTTCCAGAATTTGATGCTTTTCAGTTTGATTTTCTCAGATTTTGACTGATTTTTCCATGCTTTTTCTGGTTTTTCACTTTGATTTTTCAATTTTTTTGGTTGATTTTTGGATCTAAAGATGGAAAGTTGACTCGCTGACCAGGGTTGACTTTCTAAAAATAGAAAAAAATAGAAAAAGCAAAATCCCTAAAAAATAGGGAACCCCGTTTGGTCCAAAAATGCCAAAAATGAAAAAACAAAAAAGCAAAAAAGCGGATTCCCTAAAAAATAGGAAGTGTCAGAATTGGCCGAATGCACAGGCGATCTTCGTTTCCCGGGCCTTCTAAGCACTCCTGTGACGTTTATGCACTGATTCAAGCATGGATTATTGACTTGGCTCGGATGACTCTCAGTAGACTGACTTGAAACTCTGAACAAGGTGACCTCATGAAACCATTGCAAGGAGACAAAACCCTAAAAACTAGCAGACTACTGGGGGTCCCCATTTGCAATGGGGCGATGTGTGAAAAGGTCACAACAGGACCCTAAAATCTAATTGTTTTTAACAACTAGTCTTGCCAACATGCAAGCTTTATTTCTAAAAATAAACATAAGATAACTAATAACTAACTACTAATATCAGTTAACTGGAAAAGCTCCAACTATTCATTGATATTCCAAAGAATAGATAAGCATGAATGAGAACAACCAGTTTAACTTGGAAAAGGCATCAAGTTAACTACTGCCTTTACTTTAGTTTCATTCCTGGAAATCTTTGCATGCTTCAACTGGTAGTTCATTCATTGATAGCTTGGGAAATCATATCCTCCATAAAGCCATTAATTGTCTCTTCATCAAGAACACTGATACTATCTAGAATGATGTACTGTTTTTCCAACATCTCCTCACCATCTACAATCAAACTTAGCAATTCTTTCCTCTTTTCAGCTGGTTCATCAAATTTTGCTAACATTACGGTAACATGATTCATCTTGCAGGCAACAGGATCACAATTAAAACTGCCACAGACAAGGTTTTGAAACTCTATTTGTACTTCACCGAGATCAAAGTAAGTGCCATCTTCATGTCGATATTGACAAAGGATATGTGACACAAACGTGCTTACGAACTTGAGAGTATTAGCAACCTTCTATCTATATCCAGCCAATTCTGCAAATATTCCTTCATAGGTTTTTACTTTGAAGAGGTGTTGTTCTCTCCAAGCAAAAAGCTTCTTCTTGTGTTCTTCTGTAATGACTGAATCATAAGCCGTCCTCAAGTCGGAAATGACAATCTCATCTCTTGGTTTCCTTTTTGCTATATTCTGCTCAAACTCCCAAATCCCTAAGCGAAGATAATGAGCATTATACCTCAATTGGTATATCTCTACAAGTATAAATCTGCCCCTAGTGATGAATTCTTCTACCCAATCTCTCATATGTTTCCGGTAGATGACCAACTGACTTAGCTAATGTTGATCTGCAGGTGACTCTAGAATTTGTCAAAGCAACAAAGAGGCCTGTGAAGTACCATGAAGGAGATTGAACATAATGCTGCAGCTGTCGAATCTCAGCCTTGAGGGTTGCCTTATCTTCTCCATCATTGAGCACTCGTTCCTACAAATTATCTGCTACAACCTCGAAGAGATTTACATCAGTATGTCAAGTGCTTTTTCCGAGATTGGCCTTAACAACTTTGAAGTCATCAATTTCAACCTCATCAATGTTCTTGTCCTCCGGAGGTGTAGCAAACTCAAGGATGATCTCGACATTAGAATTCTTCTCCATATGAACTTGCTTCTCAAGTTTCTTCTTTGTTGTGTCTTGGTAGACGCTATCAAGTTCTGCAAAGTTCAACTGATAAGAAGGCTTCCTCCTCTTCCTACCCAGCAAGTTCTCAAGCCAAGACGAGGAGTCTCTACTAACTTCTCTGGGAGGATTGGTTCCAACTCCAACAACTCCTGATGGATCAATAGGTGTTGAGATGTTGTGAACTGGAGAATCACCTTTTGAATCTATATGAATAGGAGAAGGCCTCGGCGACAGTGGAAGAACAGGAGATGAAGGCATGGTCTCAACTTGTGGTGCTGACTCAAATGGAACTTTTGGTGCACCTACTAATTGTTCCTGCTGATTCACCTTTTCCTTTAAGCTCTTCGTCATTTTGCTGATCTTTGTGTCTTTCGAAGGATTGCTCATAGCTTTTGCTCTCGGTTTTGATTTAGTAGAAGGTAGAGATGACTAAACTATCCACGGCTCTGCAACTGGAATAGCTACCTTCCATGTCCTTTTACTGCTCAAGAAAATCTTGTTCTTGATAACTCGGCTTGTTCTTTCCTCGATTGAGGTGCTCTCTTTGGCAAACCACTCAACTTGTGAAAGTGGTTGTTTCTTGACCTAATATCGGGCATACATAGGAAATCGAACTTCCCCATCATCATCTAACAAACGCTCCATATCTTCTTATAAGAAATCAGCCATCTGCCGAAGGGTAAGTTTGGAGTAGTTGCGCTTGCGCACTTCGAACTCATCTTCACAATTGGTCCAAAAATCTTCAATTGTAGGTGCATGTGCATGATTTTGACCAAGACGAGCTGCAAAGACACCACGAGGATCATATGAACGTCTCTCCTTGAAAAGCTTGAGACCAAACCTTGACATTTCATCGCTCATCAACTTAGCATCAACTGCTGATTTGCATCTATATATGCTCATCTCAAAAAGGAAACTCAATCCAAGCTTGCATCTGTTATGCAAAAATGTGTGCACTTCGTGCACTTGCCTCAAAAATTCCATGAACACCTCATCTATTGGATATCTAGGTAGCATGATTGGATCACCTAAGAAGCTATATACTCTTATGTAGGAGAACGTGGGGAATTGGATAAACCAACCAGCCCACTCCGCCATTGCCAATTTGGCATCTGCTGAAATTCTTATATGCAACTCATCATCAAGATATCACACTGTATTCATCAAGATCTCGCACTATATGCATCAAGAATAGATCATTCACCCACTTGTAACGCCGCTCAGATTCTGAAAACTCTAGTTGTGGGTAATGATCATATACATGCTGAACACCCAGAGTTCCAATGACATTCAAACCTCTAAACTTGCCTTGAAAGGCCATTAGATAGACGAGGTAGGATATCATGTGGAATTCATGGGCCTTGAAGAACTCGGTCATCTAACAGTGGAGACTGTCACTGATAAATGCTGACCAGTCATAGTTTTTTGTTCTGTCAACAATCTGGGAAATGACATAAAACATCCAAGGCTAGAACTTATTGGTCTCTACTTGAACGGTGACTTGGTTGAGCAAAGTAATCATGATTGCAAATTCCTCCTTGAACTCACTGCGCCCAACATTCCTTGACAAAGTATTTTGTGTCTCTTTCAACCACTTTTGAGCCATTCTTTTCTGCATACCACACCTTTTCACATTCTTCAATAGATACGATGAAGCTTTCCTTCCATGGTGGTACTGCGAAACATTGTTCAATATCTTCCGGCCTGAGGCTGCAAATAGTACGCTCATCTGCTGATATGATTTCTCGTGAAGTTGGATTGTAATGCTTGACACAAGCAATTACGAATTCAAGGCTTTGCACTGAGATGGGGATAGAAGCTGCTGAAAGCAAACCGGAATGATATAGATTTTTGACTGCAATGTTTCCCACGCCTTCCAAAGCATGCAAATCAAACACTAGATGCACATGATGCAAGTCAGTTTTGAATTTTCTCAGGAAATCATGAAGCAACACTAATTTGGTCCTAATTTCTGTTGGAGAGTACTGCGTGTTGAAAATCTTGAATTTTGACTGTAAATATGCCTATGTTCAAACAAGTTCTGCACAAAAGCTAAAAATAGATTGCTGATTTTTCTTCAAAAAAAAGGCAGATTTTCAAAAAAAAGCTGAGCTCTAGGTCTTGTAGATAATCTTATTCTAAAGAGACCTAGATCATCAGATTTTGAAAAATCTGACTTCTTGAACATGCATGAAAAATTAGATTCTCTTGAAAATTATAAAAATTTCAATCTTCAAGAGGAGTGAAGAACAAGTAGACCCAGATCGATGAAAGTTGAAAATTTTGACCACCCGTTTCTGAAAAATGATGCCCTAGAAAAATAGACCATGAAAAAGTGTGCTTTTGTGTTTCCCAATCTCGAATCCACGAAGAACGTTGAAAAATCACTTTGATTGAGCCTCCAAATCTTGATGAGAAGAAAATTTTATGTTTCTTCCTCTGAAAGCCAACCTACAAATTATGAAAAATGAATGCTCAAAACTCTCTTAAATAGAATTTGGAGATAAAAGGCGTTTTCATGCAAAACCCTAAAATTTTGGAGCTTATCATGCAAAAATATTTGACTCCGTTTGCATGACACAAAGAACTCCTAAAAAATAGGTCGACAAAAAGCATGCATATGAGGATACTTTTCAAAAAAATTCTAAGTGAAGATGATTTGGGCGCCTTCCTTAAATAAGGTCCCCAACTTCACCAGAGATAGTTTATTTTTCGAAATTTTCAATTTTTTGCTTTTCGTGTTTCCATCAGAGCTTGCTTTTTGTCTTTGATGATCCATCAAATTGGCACTGTCAACTGATAATCTTTGTTTGACCATGGCAATCTCATCTTTGACCACTGTTGAAGTGATCCCCACCTTTGTTCCAGCATCTGGCAACGTTTGATCATGATTATACACCCTGGAAACTGCTAACGAAGGAGAAATGGAAGAAAACACAGACAAAGCGAAAAAGTTACTAAAGCATGAAAAGAAAGGCATCCTTGAAAAAAGCCGCCTGGCTTTGCCAGTATTAGAAACTTTTTTGAGACTTTCAACTTTTTCACTTTTCGTGCTTCCAGAAGCTGGTACCCCCTGTTCGGGCATCATTTTCTGCCAATCTATGAATGACTAAGACTAAAAGTCAATCAAACTGGCTAGCCTGATTAAATCTGAGAAGAATGATACCTCATGTCAGCCTTCGTCACTGCATTCAACTAATTTTCCAAGATTCGGAACTGGACTGATAGAGAAGTTTTAACGTTTTGCGAAAAAAACTCAAAAAAAATTCTAAGCGTTGAAGGCTCGGGCACCCTTCTTGAAAAAAGCCGCCCAACATCTCCAAACTTAGTTTTATTTTGAAGATTTTCAATTTTTACATTGACTTTTTCCGTTTTGCACGAAATGCCTTTATTTAATCTACAATTCTCAGCGTCCGACAGATCCTCTGAACTAGATGATGGATTCGTTGAAGAGCCTAAACATATTTGATGATGACCTCCAGCTTTCCAAACCCTGAAAACTGTTTTTGACTACATTTGACTGAATCTAAACTGGGTTGAAGAATCAAATTGCATATTTTCCGAAAAACGGCAAAAAAATTTTAAGGCATAAAACCCTAGGCCCCTTGCTTGAAAAAAGGCGCCTAGGTTTCCCAAAGATAGTTTATTTTTTGTTTTTCAACTTTTTTCATTCTCCGTTGACCACCTTTGCCAACTGCATTGATCGTCATTGCTAACGTGTTCACCGTGTTCACCATTGTGAGTGCATGATCTGCAAAAATTGAAAAATTGGCTAAGGCATTGACTGCCAAGCACCTCCCTTGAAATAAGGCACTTTTTTTCTCTAGATAGAATATCTTTTACAGATTTTGCTATTTTTAGATTCCCCTCCATTGATTGTTTCTCGAGCATCTTTCGTCGTTGATCAATCTATGTAGCATTTGAGACTTTGAATCTAACACCTGGCAGTTAGCCATCTTCCATTGATGACCTTGAAAGTCTTGATTTATTTTCTGAAAAAGCGAAATAGACCCACCAAAGAAAAACTGACTTTATAACAATTCTGACTGGACCAACCTGATCGAGACGTATTTTCAACCAATCAAAATCAGTTTGAGCCCTCCATGCAAAGATTCTATTTTTAGACATTTTCTAAAAATAGAAATTTCTATTTTTAGAAAATTTTGCCAACATCCGTTTTTGACAACAAACCCAAAAAAACACTAATTCAAGTCTATTTATAGAATTTCTATTTTTAGAAATTTCTAAAAATAGAAAAAAATTCAAAATTTTTTACAAGACTTGGAACACTTTTACAAAATTCCTTAATGAAGCAAAAATTTTAATTTTGGGCATTACAGACTCTCATGTGAAATCTCAATTCAACTCTAATGTTATGTATTCAAGTTCTATAATGTAGATGATGAATGTTGTATCAATGTTATCATGACTTCAAAATTTCTTATATTTTTAAATTTTTCCTATCGTCCCCTAAAAAAATAGCCTCTCTAGAAATCTGTCCTAGATATGCGTCCCCTCATCCCCTACATCCCCATCCTGAAAAATTTGGTGTAACATAGTATGTAACTTATTGTGTTGCTTCTCTCATTGGATTAGAGTGGGAACTATCTAGTTTTCCTTACAAAATTCTCTTCAGCTTCTCATAAATTTGCAAACCTTGAATAGTATTTGTAGAAGTGTTGTACCCAAACAAAATTTTTTGCTTCATCAAGGCATTTTGCATAAAATAGTCTTAACCTTGCTAAAATGATGTAAAATATAGTTTTGGTCAATATCAAGCATGGAGTTTTGTTAGTGTTTTGTCAGTCAAAGGTAGTTTCATTGATCAGAAAGTGAATCAGAGGCTTAGAGCAAAGCATTTCACGATGGAGGAGCGTTTCACAACGACACTTATACTTTTGAATGGTCATTTCAGTGGCCAAAATAATGATTTCAATGGTCAATTCTTGAAGATTTCTCAAGGAAAAGCATAATTGCGCCCCTGTAGCCCAGGGGCGCCCTTCTATTTGAAGGTCTAAATTTTGTGATAAATGCTCAAGCATACAGTTAATCTCTTCAGAATTGGTCTGCCTATCCGATGAGCTATCCAACGAGGCTTTCCGAGACTTGTAACTCCGGTTGCAGACATCAGAAGTTGAAGATTCCAAAGTTGTAGTCTGCAGAAGCTTGTCACTTTTAGCTTTTGCGCCCCTGTAGCTCAAGGGCGCATTCTTTAAAGGAGGTTTAGATCTTGTTATTCTTGATGGTTGATGCAGTCAATCTCTTCACGACTAGTCTGCATGTCCGACAAGCTATCAAATGCAATGATCCGAGGTCCGAAGCTCCGGCAGTCAGCGTCAGAAGATGAGCTTATGAGGAGAGTTTACATCACAAGAGCTTCTTCAAATGGTGGATTGCGCCCCTGTAGCTCAAGGGCACCTTTCAAATTGACCCTTAAGATGGCAAAGTTTGCAGACGAGGTCGTCCTGTCATCTGTACTACTCTAGTTCGCCTTCGCAATGCACCAAGTTGCCTGTTAATCCGACATTCTAAGAGATTGTGACAGACATTCTACCAGGCACGTAATTTTATGGGCGGACTAGCATATAAACTTCATTGTATTTCTGTAGGCCAGAGGCGCCTAGCCTTCAGGCCTATCAGATGAGGTTATTGACGTTCGAGGTCTTCACGAGACTTGAGCGTAATTACTCCAGCTATTCAACGAGCCCAGCCGTCAGCTTTCGGGATTTGGCAAACGCCCGTACATGTGAGGACTTTGGCAAAATACTGAAAGACGAAAATAGCTCAGAAAATGGCCGTCTGGTCATCTATTCCATCTTGGGAAAGGCGCCTTTCTATTTGAGGTCTTAGAAGCAGTTTTCTTGCTTCGTCGCCTCTAGAAACGTCTCTCGTATGTCCTTCTGGCTACGCGTCGAGACAGACAGTGCTCGAATCAGGTCATCCCAGCTCCAGATATCAGAGGTCGAAATAGGGCATCTGGTTGAGAGTTGCAGTTTTGTCAAAATGGTGTTCGTGCCTTCTCAAGCCAGGGGCGCTTTTTCTTTTGAGGTCCTTAATGCACTTTTCAGATGCCTTGCGTATATTTGTTGGATGCGGAATACCTCTAGTCATGCAGTGAGCGTGGTTGCCTGTCAGCAGGGTTCACCGTTCGTCGTCAGCGGCCGTTTGAAGCGTCAAATGGCAGTTTGGAGAAATGGTCAAGTCTGGTACCTGAAAATCAATTTAATCAAGGGCGCCTAATTCTTTGAGGTGTTAAATGATGGATTTTACAGTGACGACTCCCAGCAGACATTTCTTCCTTGCTCTGCAGGCTTCGCAGTGAATACACTTGCTCAGTCTCAGCCTCATCTGGTCACCCGGAAATCAAGGTCGAAGATGGTCAGTTATAACTTTGTACTCAGCTACGAAGTAGGAAGTTAATAAAAAATGCAATATCTTGAGCAAATGGATGCCTATGAGGCCAAATAATGACTTTTCGGAATCAGTGAAGTTAGCCGGTGAATCCTAAAGCCTCGTTCGTTTAGTCAACTGAAGTTAAATAATATTTAATATTTATTTTTGCATATTTTTGCATTAAATGGCGATTTTCTAAAATTAGCGCCTTTTGCAAATTGCATAATGAATATTTTATTATTATTTCAATTTTGAACTTCAAGTCAGTGGCAGTGTAACTGAAGGGGGTCCAATCGAAAGCCTTTTATTTTCGTTAAGGTTTTAAATCTTGCAGTGAACAAGATGGTGCGAATTTTCCTTATTTACACATGGCGTCGTCATTGTTCATTCTCACAGTTTCAAGAGAAATTCGCAATTCTTCAGAGCAAAGGCAATTTTACAAGTAAAGGCGAATTTTCAAAGCAAAAGCAAATTCATCATCAACAATCAAGGGCAATTTCATTAATTCATTCTTTTTGCAAGTTCAAAGTTCACATTCATCAGCAAATTTGAAGAACAGGGGCGATTTTCACAGAAGAAAGAACATAGAAAAAATGTCTTTTTCTTCCTTGATTCTCAAATTTCTCTCAAAATCCAATTCGCATGTTCCTGAAATTGGCGAATTTGATAAGTCTAAACATCTAGATCATTTCTATATAACTTCCTCGAATTAAAATCGTGCATTTGATTTTTCAGGAATTTTTAACTCCAGAGCATTCGTTCTCGAGTTTCTAATTTTCTCAACTGAAAACTCTTTGCATGGTTGAGTAGAGGTTATATTTTCGCATTTCTGACATTCTGGGTTGTCTTAGAATCTTTTTCTAGACAAAACTCATATCTCAAATTTTTTGCCGAAAATAACTCTTCAAAAGGCTATTTTTAGCCTCAGCAGGCTATTTTTAGCTTTCTAGAAATCTTGTCAGAACATAGTCAAGTTCACAGTCAACAGGCGAGTTTTTCAGAATGCAGTACACTCAGCTCAAATACAAGACCAAATCAGTCCTTACGACTTCATCGGTATAGTTGAGACGAATCTTCACAAGGTGCTGCCAGAAGCAGTCTCGGATCCAGTTAAGATCAAAAGTTCGATTATTCAAAACATTCAGCAGTCTGGGTTATTGGAGGCCGCTTCCATTCCTATCTCCGTTCATTGTATTGAGTTTGTGATGTCTTGTATTAAGCATTACAACTCTACTACTCGTGAGATAGTGTCAGTAGATGGACGAGTTATTTGCAGTCTCAAACCTTTGGACGTGCAAAGAAGTTTTGGTATACCTCAACACTCAAGCAGCCTAGTTATTTCTATGGAGCAGTGCGAGCATGCATTCAATGCTGATGTGGACAAGTGCCAGAATAAAATGGTAGAAAGATGGTTAAAACAAGCGAAGAACAGATTGCCAAACAATGTGGGTCGTGGTGAGTATAAGGATGAGTACTCGATTCTAATTACACTCTTGAATCATGTCTCAAGTCAATCACATGCAAATGTTTTCCAGCCTTGGATGTATTACATTATTGGTCGCATCATATCTGGGCAGGAGCATTATGACTAGGCATCCTTCATCAGCGATATTATCCACAAGCAGATCACCGGTTTCTTAGTTGCTCATGAGTTTCACATGTGTTCTTATCTCGTGTACTTGATTGCTTATCAGGGTCAGTTCCGAGGATTAAACACCGTGGGCATTCTCAGTGTTCAAAAAGTCTATCAGTATTATGATCAGCTTGAGTTCACTAAGGCTGAACATCATTTCAAGCGTGTTCATGAGGCTTTCTTGACTTATACAGTGAGAAATTTGGACCGGGAGTTGCACATTCGTATCTCGGCAGTTGCTAGAACAGCGATGGATGGTTGGGTGGATTGGTTTATTCATTTCCCGACATACACCTACATCCGAGTATATGGATTTATAGGAAATCCAGCTATGCTTCCACATTATCCTTCGGATAAGACAGTTTTTATGGAGTTCCTGAGGTAGTTACATGACGTTCATCGTCTTTTACGCCGCAAACATAGACCAGCTGCCAACTTCCCTCTTCAGTTCGGAATGTATTGGTGCAAGACGGCAGTTGATGCCAAAGTTGCAGGACAGAAGCTCGAGAAATATCATCTCAAGTATCTTGTTGAGGCACGTGCCTATGATCTTTCAGGTCATTACACAACTCGCCTTGTCGGACGCGCATATCATGAGCCTTCTATGGAGGATTATTGGGCAAATTGTGCAGATGATTTTGAGGTTCGCAGACGTAGCTATGGCCGCTTCTCTCTCACAGATTTTTTTTTTCTTGTCAGATGATGAGGGAGAAGTTCTTCCTCAGTTTTTCAGAGAGCAGGTTGACACACAGCCGCTGCCAGCAGTTGATTGGTACGCCAAGGAATACGCAACAGTAAAAGAGAGGTCAAGTAGAGTTATTCAAAACAGTATACTTTACCTCGACAGCAAGAGGACTAGGAGGGTAAGTGTGCCTAGAGCAGAGCCGCCAGTAGTGGTGAGTCCTTCACTACCTTCCTTGTCAAAACCTAAACAGAAGAAGAGGAGTAATCCTCCTAAGAAAGGTCAAGCGCCAAACAATTCAAAAGGTAAGGCACTTGTCATTGATACACATACGGAGCCTGACAGAAAGCTTATCACAGAGCCAGTTCAGAGGCCAGTTCAGAGTCCGCCAGTGCCTGAGGTTCAGCCTCAAGTTCCTACACTAGTTCCGGAGCAGTCACCAGCCCCAATTCATATTGAATTGGATTTAGACTCCCCATCTCGCAGCAGCGCCTCTACATATTCGCTCTTGTCACAACCTCCTGTTGCTAGTACAAACCCTTCCAGTAACATTAGCCGAGACCAATCTTGGATTGAAAATCAGCTGGGAAGGAAGAGGAGGCAGCCATCCTATGTTCTTAATCATTCAGATTTTGATCAGGTTTACCAGGATGTGCCAGACAAGAGGATCAAGAACATGGTCCACGTGGAGAGGAATACCGATATGGAGATCGTCGTCGAGACTGCTATACCTCCACAGGGGAAGAGCTTGGATGAGTTGGAATCTCAGGACTTTGAGGTTATCACAGTCAACCTTGGTCGTAGCACACGCCATACTCAGGTTGATCTCCTACAAGTTGCTACAGACAGTGCCGGGGATAGAATGCTGAAAGACGGAGAGGATAAGGCAGCCCTCAAGGCTGAAATCAGATAGCTTCGTCAGTACATTTCTAGCCTTGTACACAGGTCAGATGTCATTGCCACACTCCTGCCGATGCTCGAGCCTCCAGCAGAACAAGGTCAACTTAATCACTTGGTTGCATATGGCAAGCGTTTGGATTAGTGGGAGGAGGAGTTCGTTGCTAGAGGCCGTTTTATGCTCACAAAGTTATATCAGTTGCGGTACAATGCACGAGAACTCCGTCTACGTCTTCAGGATGAGGAGCGAGACATGGCAATTAACAAACCCCGGGATGAGATTATGATTGCTCACCTGAGTATGGCATATGAATCAGTCACAGATGCAGAAGATAGAGAAGCTATCTACTCTTGGAAAACACAGTTGGTTTTCAAGGCAAAGATAGAGGAGACTATGGCATCAGAGTTGGCTGAGAGTAGAGAGCACGTTACTAGTGCACTCCGGTTTGTGAGGACCTTAATATCTCGCTTACCGTGTCGATATCAGATTGAGGGTGGTGTGTATGTTGAGCTTACCGATGTACAGTCAGAGCTCCAAGCACTCGCTCATACTATTTTCAGTAGGGAGACCGATGGCTGTAAGATTAATCAGCTTACAGTCATGTCAGCGTTGTTCGATGAAGCAACAAGGAGTAGGGGCGAACTTCAGTCCCAGATCACAACTGGTGAGGATATGCTGCGCAGGCATAGCATTCTTCGACAGAGTATCAGAGCTCCAAATAGTGATGTAGTTAACAACCTCGTTGAGGGATTGACTGCTCGAGATCACGATCAGTAGACTTCAGTTCCCACCTCTCAGAATAGACTTTATACACAGGAGTTAACTTGACGTTACCCTTTCAAGTTAACTCTGCTTTCATCACATGCATATCTATTCCGAGACGCCTTTTATTTACTTGGAGTTTTATTTAGGGTTTTAACTGATGGTAGTCTTCCAGTTAACATGCTTTCAATAAGGACGCAGCATGCTTGCACAATTGTCCATTTTAGATTAGATGTTTCGGTTAACTGATGGTAGTTTTCCAAGAACTGTATAGTTTGCTTTATTAGGGCTTAGCAATAAATCTTGCATGCATTGCAAGACTGTAGTTGACTCAAGGTGATTTTAGGGTTCCCTACACCTTTTGATGTCTATAAATAAGAGCTTTTGCTCATTTGTACATAACTCTTTGTGAGAGAAATATATGTGTGCCTACCTTGCCCTCAATATTGCTCGTTCTGTATCTTTTCATGCGTTTTTGCTATTATGATGAATTGTTATGCCACATAGGGTTTCATGCAATTATAATGGTGAATTCTTTCCTTAGATAAAATCTGTTTTGTGTTCAATAAACTCGTCCAGATTGAGCTGATAGTTGTGCCACCTTGCCTTCAAGTTAAGAATCTGTACTTGGTTATCGTGTGATGTGTGTGAATAATAAACTTATTCGATTGAGCTGATAGATGTGCCAATCACCTTGCCTCAAGTTGAGAATCGTATTCAGTTTATCGTATATTGTTGTTTCCAATAAACTTTTAGATTGAGCTGATAGATGTGCCACCTTGCCTTCAAGTTGAGAATCTATACTTGTTTATCGTCAGATAGTCATCCTTGCTCCATTTCCTCATGCTCTGTTTTCTTGAGGAAACTGGATAGATTTTAAGTAATTAAGCCTAGTTGTAGTTAGTGATCTGCAAAACGAGAAAAATACTCACCTGCAACGTGATACAAGAGAAAGCCTTGTACTCTACAGCTGAAACAAAAGACAGGATTTAGTTTAGTATACTTTCCTTTTCAAAGCATTTTTGTCAAGCACAATGAGGGAGCTTCCCCTCCTAATTTGAAGAGCACTCATTGCGTAGTGTGCATAGTTGTCCTACCAACTCCTACTCAGAGGTGCTAGTTGTTACGCCAACAAGAAGCTTGATTCCAAAATGGAACATTGCCATTCCTACTCACTTCAAACCATAGCAGCAAAAATCGTTTGGGAAAAAAATCAGCAAACCAAAAGTTCAGGATTTTTTGAAAAATTCAGGGAAAAAACGGATTTGAAAAAAAAAACAAAAAATTGTATAAAAAGAAACAAAAGCTACTCTTTTTTGAAATTTAAGGTCATTTCCATTACATAGAGATATAGAGAGCAAATAAAATAGAGATTTTAACCCATGAATTGTAGAAAATAGATTTATGTTGTTTATATATTCGTATCACTTTATGTAAGGGACACTTTAGCCACAAGTAGAAGGGGAAAGAGCAAGTAGAATCCCCTAAAAGACGACAAATAATGCAACATTACATGCTGCCTAATTAACTAGTTTACGAAAACCATTCTCTATCAAATCTCATAGATCTTGTGAACATAACAAAGTTTTCATCTTAATATTTGTTGTACCCAAAATAAATTTTTGGCATTCCAAATATAGGGTCTTTGTGGGTTTCTGTCAAGGAACACATATGCAAATTTCTGAAAATTTGAAAATTAGGGTTTTACGCCCCTATTTTCAGGGTAACCCCCGAAAATAGGACCTTCCCAAAAATGATTGAAAATGATTTTGATAGGATTAAATGACTTCACGATCACACTGGTCAAGTCAGAATCATCAAAAGACACGTTTTACTCTGGTGGGTCTATTTATGTTTTTCAGGAACAAAGTTAGGAGCTCCGCAGCCATTAATGGCAGATTGGCCAGTACCAGGTGCTGAAGGCTAAGCTTCAAAAGCTTCGACGATGCAACCATGGTGAAAAAGGATGAAAAAGATGTTCGACGAAGGAGATTCTCAAAACCGAAAAGGCCGAAAATTGGCTAACTCTGGAAACGCTACGAAGGGGAAATCAGTTCACAAGGCAAAAAGAGCCTTTTTCATTGAGGGGCGCCCTTGATTCTCAAGGGTCAGATACAACCTGATGAATCATCCAAGGCAGTCCTCCTCGGCGTTCTCCTGCTGGCTCGACAACGAAGCAATCAGTAAAATCATCTGATAAGTTGATCGCCGGTAGTTGTCAGCTGAGCGAAAAGAGGTAGTTGACAAAGACATCAAAAAAAGTTGTCGAAAGTGAGGATCAAGGTAGAAAAGGCACCCTTCTTTATGAGCCTTCAGATGCTGCCAAATGTCAGAGGACCTCCCAAGACAGTTTCCTCAGTCTAGGTCGATCTCGACAACGTAGCTGCAAGCACAAGCATCTGACAAGTTGATCACTAGATAATCAATGTCAAACTAGAGCATCTTTAAAGGTGAAAATCACTGTGCAAAAGGAAAAAGCGACCTTTTCATTAAGGGGCGCCCTTGAATAAAGGAACCCTAAATTGAATTATGAGTTTTCCAACTCCAGTCATCCTCGACGAAACAGAGTTGGCTACATGATGAGATATCAAACGAGATCGTATGTTTCTCCGATCAACGAGGATTCCAAATCAAAGCACGAGAGGTCAAGTCAAAAGCTGAAGATCAAACAACTGAAAATCCACCAAGGCAAAAGCAAAAGCGCCCTTCCTTGAGAAAGGCACCCTTTCTTTTGAGGCCACAAACTCAGCTTTTTGCCATCATATCTCCCAGGCACTTCTCTTCAGGTTATCTCCATCTCGACAGTGAATGTACCAACAACAGCTCAGGATCAACAGATCAATTTGGATTCAGGATCGAACTGGGGTTATTCAACAAAGAAAATAATGAAAAAACTTGCAAATCTCAAAAGGGACGCCTAGAAAAGGTCAAAGGCAAAGTTGTTGACTAAAGTCAAGATATTTTGAGATAAACTTGGCCAACTTGCTCCATGATCAGTGGAAATCACCTTTTTGAACTTCAGATCAAGCCAAATCAACTTTTGATCATTAGTTAGGTCCCCAAACTTGTGGATTTGAGGCTTAAGTCTATATAATCAAGGTATAGGCGTCCCACTTCATTATTTCATTGCAGGTTACGATCAAGAACAGCCATAACCCCTCAAGGATGCCATTTATAGATCTAGCCAAGGTTTTTGTTTGTTCTTCGATATTTCTTGCAAATCTGAAGCAGAGGAAGATTGCTAATCTGAGGTTGGATTCAGAGATAGATTTTCTCAGGGAGTCAAATAAAAAACTTCCAATCCATCTTTTGTCTACTTCCTCTCTTCTTGTCTTAGGTTTTCTTGCATGTCACACAAAGCAGCAAGCTACATTAGATCTGATCAACTGGGCAGATTCAGCATAATTTTCCAGTGAAACCCATCTCGTCAGATTTTCCAGAATCAGCAAACTTGTTACCCCTATTTTTGGGGATTTTTCCAAAAAAGTTTCAGAATCAAAATTTTGAGGAACTCGCTTTGTTTAGCATTGAAGCACGAACAAAACCCATGTGCCAAATTTTTTCCGGAAAAATACTTCTCGACAGGGCGCTATTTTCAGGGGTTTCTGAAAGTTGTTAGAACAAGATCAAGTTTGCAGTCAATCTTTAAGTTATTCAGGATGTAGTACTCTCAGATACAATACAAGACCAAGATGGCCTTGTACCATGATTACCTGAAAACAACTGACACAAACTTGCATCAAGTAAGCCCCGTAGTTGATCTAGAAGACCTAGAGGGCATGAACCAGATCACATTGCAGAACATTGAAGAATTCGGGTTGCTACAGGCTGCATCCATCCCCATCACATTACAGAGTGTGGAGCTTGTAATCGCTTGTATTAAGCATTACAATCCTACCACAAGAGAAATCAAAGCAATGGATGGGAGGATCGTTTGCAGTCTAAAGCCCAAGGATATAGAATAGTGTTTTGATATTCCACCATGTCCTAACAGCAAGGTCATATCAATGACGAAATGCGAGAAGGCATTCGAGACAGCCAAAGACAAATGTCAAGGGATAATAGCTAAAAAATGGCTAAAAGTGACAAAGGCTAACTTGCCTAAGTTGGTTGGACGCGGAGAATGCAAAGATGAGTATGCAGTGTTAATCACCCTACTCAATAGAATCACTAGACAAGAGGATGGCAATCAATTCCAGTCATGGATGTATTATGTCATTGCAAAAATCATTGGCAAGAGGGAAAATTATGACTGGGCCACTCTGATTAGTGACACGCTCCATCAACAAATCACCGAGTATCTAGAAGCTCATAGGTTTCACATGTGTTCTTACCTGGTATACCTGATTGCCTTCCAAGGCGATTTCAGGATATTAAAAATGTGGTAACATTAGGTGTGCAGAAGGTTCATGAGCACTTTACACATCTTGAGTTTACTCAAGCAGAGCGACACTTCAAAAGAACAAGTGATCACTTCATCATGCACACCGTACGAGATCTAGACCATAAGATGCACGTACGCTTTTCACAAACAGCCAGAGAGGCAATGGCAGATTGGGCGGATTGGTTCATTCAATTCCCTACGTTCTCCTACATATGCGTGTATGGCTACATTGGTCACCCAGCCATGATGCCACGGTACCCTTCAGATAGGGTAGTCTTCATGGAATTCCTAAGGCAGTTGTTCGAGGTTCACGTTTACTTGCGCTTGAAGAAGGCAACTGTAAAATTTCCCATTGAAATGGGACTCTATAGATGCAGGTTCGTGGCAGATGCTAAGATGATGAGTCAGGGAACGGTGAGGCTTAATCTCAAGTACCTCATTGAGAGGAGGTCCTATGATCCCAGAGGGCTCTATGCGGCGCATCTCAAGCAACACTCATCACATAAATCTTCTATGGAAGATTATTGGGCATATTGTCAAGATGAGTATGAAGTGCGAAGAAGGAACTATAGCAAATTCAAGCTCCCACAAATTGCTGATTTTATGTCAGCAGACATCAGGGGCTTATCTAACGATGAAGGGGAAGTCATTCTCCCCTCATTCTTCATAGATTCAGTTCACTCCCAACCACTCCCAAGAGTGGATTGGTATGCCAAGGACAACACGTCTATAGAGGAGAGGACGAGTAGAGTTGTTAGAAATAGCCAACTCTATCTCGACAACAAGAAATCAAGGAAGGTGGTACCTCACAGAACAGAGCCGCCACATGTTCAATCTACACCACCTTCCACTTCAAGAAAGAAGCCTAGGCAGAAGCAGTGGTGCAATCCTCCCCAAGGGATGAGGATGTCGAAGCCTACAAAGCCCAGAACACAGAGGACACAGGTGGAGAAAGCCACACACAGTCATGAAATAGCCATGAATATTGCTGCCCCAGAGCAAGTAATAGAGACTGCTACCCCAGAACCAACAGAAGTTGTAGCTAAGGAGCCAGTAACAATAGTTGTTGAAGAGCCGTTAGCAGAAGCGGCAGAGCCAGCAGCAGAAATGGTGCCTGTTATGGAAACAGAGCCACCAACATCACCACCATCACAGCAGTCGCAAGTCCTCATTGACTTGGACTCGCCACCAAGAGACATTGCTCCAGCACAGTCTCACACATCGAGTATTCAAGGGCCCCATATTCCTCCTCCTAGTGAAGTTAGCCGAGATTCCATTTGGCTTGAAGGCTTCCTAGGAAGAAAAAGGGAAAAACCCTCCTATGAACTTGACTTCACTGAATTCGACCACATCCCACAAGACATGCCGGCAAAGAAGTTGAAGAAGCAAGTTCACATAGAAAGGAATACAGATTGTGAACTCATCATAGAGACTGTTGCCCCACCAATAGAGAAAAGCATAACCGAGGTACAAGTAGAAGACTATACATTGTCTAAACTTAACCTCAAGAAGACTACACGACAAGTGGAGGCAGATCTTCTCAGAATAGCTTCGGTGAGCGCACAAGAAAGAATGGTCAAGGATGGAAAAGAAAAAGCAGCCTTAAAGGTTGAAAATCAACAACTGAGGTCAAACATTTCCAGCTTGATGCATGGCACCCTGAACGTCTCAACCTTACTAGCAGGATTGCTAGATCTCTCCGCAGAACAGAATCATCACAAACTGATAACATACGGCAAATACTTGAGAGATCAAGTGGAAGAATTTGTTCTCAAAAGTAGATGTATACTAGAAAATCTATACCAACTACGGGATAGAGCACATGGACTTCGTGCAGAGATCCAGCAATCAGAACAAAGAATAGCAGAAAAGAGGCTAGAAGACGAGATGCCAATTGCAGACTTGCAATTGGCATATTAATCAGTCTACTTCGCGAAAAACAAGCAACATCTCTTTGCTTGGAAAGAACAGCTAGTGTACAAGGTGAAAGCCTATGACGCCCATTCAGTAGAATTGATTGACTAAAAACGGGTGGTCGCCACTATTATCAACTTCACAAGAATGTTGGTGATATCATTCCCTCGCATGGAATATCAGTGTGAGGGAGGAGAATACATCGAGATGGTCAATGTAGAGAATTAGTTCAGAGATGTCATCCGCAGTACCTTTCTTGATGATCCAGACGGTTGCAAGTTAGCCAAGGTGGCAGCTTTATCAACCCAGTTCGAAGATGCAACTACTCAATGTATAGACTTTGGATATCAGCTCACAACAAATGAAGTAATGCTCAAACGCCACGTCATCATTCTACAAAGCATTAACTCCCCAGAGGCTGATGAAGTCAACGAATGGATAGAAACACTGTTGATTAATAGTGAGTTGTAAAAGCACCAAAGAAGGACGTCCTACACCCTCCAAGTGGCATTTATGATACTTGAGTTTGACTTGATGCTTCTTTCCAAGTCAACTCAAGATGACAATAAATGTAATTGGAGTTAACTTGATGCCCCTTTCCAAGTTAACTCCATATCCCATAAATCATGCATTGTCAGATCCCACTGATTAAGGATGTCTAATTGGCTTCCATAATTTGTGGATCTTAGATCTCCACTAAATGTGGATGTTTATTTTGGAGGGATACTTTACATTAAAGTTCACCTTTAGTTTACTTTCAGTCAACTGAAGTAGTTTCCAATTGACTCTTTGTTTACTTTCAGTTAACTGAAGTAGTTTTCCAGTTAACTGCTTGTTCCCCCTTTTTAGGAATAAATCTTGCTAATTGATTGGCAAGAACTCATTGTTAACTCAAGGAGATTTTGGGGTTGCCTACTCCTTTGAGTTCTATAAATAAGAGCCTTGGGCTCATTGTTTGTTTAACCTTTACTTGCTATGCAAAATTGCTGCACCATTGTTGCCAACAACTTTGAAAGCAAATATTTGTTCACTCTTGGATGAGAGTTCGTTGGTTGATTGTAATTGTGCATGATTTCGTGCCTTTGCTGTCCCAATCTTTGTAATTCGTTGATGAAGCTTGAAGAAGAATATCAGAAGGCGCTTGCATTTTGATCTACCTATTTGAGTTCTTTCTACATCTTGTATCAAATAGCTTGTTGTTTCATTTCCCTCCTCGGATAGGGTTCCTCCTCCTTGGATATTTGTCATTGGCAGTTATCATTTGTTGTTGTCTAATGGATTGTCCTTCAACCTATACTTCGGATAGGGGTTCCTCCTCCTTAGCAAGTTTGTCGGCCATGACATCGTAATTTGTTGTTTCTTGTAAGTCATTTCCTAGCCCATACCTCGGATAGGGGTTCCTCCTCCTTAGCAAGTTTGTCGGCCATGACATCATAATTTGTTGTTTCTTGTAAGTCATTTCCTAGCCTATACCTCGGATAGGGGTTCCTCCTCCTTGGCAGGTCTCAAATCCAACTTACCGTGAAGAGTGTTTGCTTGTATCTAACCTTATCCCGGCATATATCCGAGAGTTTAGAGCCTCGGCCATATTCTAAGGAGACGGCGGATTCAAGTGATCCAACCAATCCATTCCCACTCCTATACCCTCATGCTCTGTTTACCTTGAGGATATTAGATAGATTAAAAGCTAGAACAGTCGTAGTTAAGATCTGCAAAAACCAGAGAAAAAGCTTAGCTGCGGCGCATTGTGTTTGTGCACCCTTGTGTCCTACCGCTAAAGTACAAAAAGATAGGAACCTTAGTTTACCATTCCCTTCCTTACACATTGCTTTCAGCAGAGAGGGACTTCTCTTTAAATAACGAAGAAGTGTTACAAAACATTTGAAATAGCTTAACGTTTACAATCAGCACTCCAGAGGTGCTAATTTAAATGCCAACAATATTCTAATAATTATTGTCTTTCACTAAATAAAATTTAAAATTGAGATTATTATTCAAAATAATTATGATGAATCAATTAAAAAAATTAATAGCCTACTTTGATATCAATTTATAAAAAGTATATGTGCTCTATTTTAAAGAAGAAATTACTATATTATCTTAGAAAAAAATATAATACACACGAAATAATATAAATGCTTTATTTTTAAGAAGAAACTACTATATATTATCTTAAAATAAAAATATAATACCTACAAAATAGAAAAAAATATGATACACACAAAAAAAACTATATTGAGGAAAACACAAGTGCATTTTAAGATTAATAATTTAATTCTTCAAATTTTCCCACTCTATTGCCCTCTCAAAATTGATGGGCATTTCTATGCATAATGCTTTTAATCGTAGTTAAGAGTCTAAAAATGCAGCTGCAAATACATCAAGAAAACACAGAAGCTATTCAAACCCGAGTTGCACAGAGGTATAATGATACATGGTGTTGGTTACTCTGAATGTTTGGAACAAACTTGCACCGTTCCGTATCAATAATTTTTCAGCGGCACTGTGGATATAATATTACCAAGTACGCTGTTTGAGGACCGCTTTTTTAACACAGACCACGACCACGAGACTTAAAGTAATGTTTTAAGGATAAAGTTTCAAAGCATGGCATGAAAAAAACCTGTTTCGTGTGCAGATATTTCGACGGTCAAAGACACTCCACAGTATTGTGACCCAATGTTATTTCTCCTTGTATTGCAACCCGAAATTTGTAGACAGCTTCAGACAATACCAAGTATTGCGACCCGCTGAAATTTATAGATTAAAATGTGTTTTTTAGGGTTTTAATTTCACGGGGATTTTAGCCAATTTTCAGCCGATTTCAACAATTTTTTTGGCGGTCAATATGCCTGAAAAAATCGCGAATTTTAAAGGGAAAAAAACGGGAACCTCGCAAAGTTTAGTCGCAATTTTTGCGATTTTTTCATGATTTATGCTTCAAACAACAAAAGTGTGGAAGATTTTGTTATTTCCATCTTCCCAATCCTTGATTTGTAATATAGACAAAGTAAGCATGGCACATCAGCTATCATAGAGATAAGCTATACCTTTCACTAAATTATTTTCTCAAGACTATATTGACCACTATTTTAAACCAGTTGCCTTTTTAAGATGACACACTTCCTTCATGTAAAGCATGTTCTTTAATTTCTCAGGGTATTGGTTGGTCTTGGCCAGAGTTGCATGCATCCCCTACAAAACTAAGTGTTGACTGAAAGTCCCATACCATAAAAAGATGGTATGTTACATTGAGGAAAACAATTTCTTTTCAGTACATTCCAGCTATAAATAGATCCATTACTAGTAAGAATTTTTTATTTTTATAATGTATTAATTCCACATCTATCTCAAAAACAGTTATTACTTACTTGTGAAGCGGCAACACGGTCATCATCAGCTGTAACCATCACTTGTATAACATCATACACACTTTTGATATTGTTGGTGTCCTTTCTCTTCAATAATCTCAACACTAAACCATCTATTTTCATTTCCATAAATGCATCCTTAAGGACCTCATTTCCAGTGGCTGCTGCTGCCACAATCGCACAAGCATGTTCTATGATGTTATTATTTTGATTATGATCATCTAATATATCCATAAGAATCTTAGGTCCACCACTTTGTCTAAATAGCTCTGTACTTTGGGCATCTGCGATGGAGTATCAAAATCAGATTATTAGAAAAGTCATAAATATAACATGTCAAACTTGAATAACAAGGCAAGTTAACTTAGTATGCTCCTACCTCGTACAAGTAAAGACAATGTCTTTAGAGCTGATAATAATGCTCCTTCCCCACCATATTTGAGTGTTGCACAAATTGAGGTAACAAGCTCGATACCTCCATTTTTTACAGCAATGAAGGCATCGTCAGATCCACCACTAGAACACACTGAGCAAAGAGCATCTAGTGCCTCTGCTATCTTGGCAAGCATAGAATTTTTGTTCTCTTTGTTTAGCTTCTGACTAATTGATGGTGTTGTAGATGGCATTTCTTGCAAGCTTAGAAAGCCTAAATTGGTGGTAATTTCTCTCAGTTCATTTAAAGACTGAATTACAGGATGACTATTTATATTCTCCCCCCCTGCAATGCTTGTCACAATACCTGCACAAAGATGCTATGACCTATTGAAATCTGAAACTAATGTCCTTTGGAAGATTATAATAGAGATTCCAAATGCTTTTAGTGAATATGTCTAACCAAGACAAATGAATTATTTCCACAAACACAACAGTTCATGGGAGACATGCATAAGATGGACAAGCAAATGATGCATGAATAGAAAATCAGGAAGAGTACCAAATACAACACCTTACATGTCTATGGCAGAAGATCCCCATATCTAAAAACATAAATGTATAAATATCAGAGCTATTAATATACATTTAGAAAAAAAAATAGGGTTCACATTTTTGTCCCAATTTGAATGCAATCAATAATTTATAGCTTGGTCTTGAAAATAAACTGTCACAAACTATTCATGTGTTTGACTTTTGCAATTAGGAAACAGTACAATGTAATTGCACTTAAATTGGTCTCAAACTAGTATAGATATCTTAAATATATCTATCTGAAAACACCAGAGATATTAGTCTTGGGGTGTCTATATTAAATTTATGACATGATTTAGATAGGCATCTCCAGACTGAAGTTTATCTGCAATATTAATAAATCATTTATTCCATATCTTAAGCATGTAACTCTATCAATAGTGCCAAATTTTTATGAAAATTAAATATTTCAATAATTTTATATGTTATTTTATTTTATATGTTATATATTAAGTTATGAAGTGCATAGCTATTCTTTTAAATAAGTGATTGATTAAAAAAAATATTAAAAAATTGTAGTTTAATGAAAATAAATCTTTAATGAACTTTTTTTTTCTATATGAATATTAAATACTATCTATTTAAACTACAACAAATACACAAATAGATAAGTAAATAGATTCAAAAAAGATATAGCTATTTTATTGACTTAAGAGTTATTTTATTTTACTTTAGAACTATTTTATTTACTACATACATACAAGGACACATAAATTTTAACTTTCATTTAATAATTATTTTATTTTATCTATATTGTTTACTTCATTTTTATTTTTATTTGAAAAGCTAGTTTTTGGTGATACATTTGTTTTATTTTTGTATGTAATAGTAATTTTTTCTTTGGAAAAAACAAACACTCATTATTTTGGTAATTTTTTGTTTTGTTTTTACTTTGAAAAGTGTAGTACACCAAGTATGCATTAGTTTATAATAGTTTCAGTCGTAGTTATTAGTATGTATTTTAAAGTTTTGATGTCTTTATATTTAAAAAAACTGTTGGCTCCAAATCATTTTCTTTCACGATCACAACATCAAATGCTTCTCCCCCTCGTTGCCATTATAGGTTATACATATTGGCATAATTAAATTTAATATCAATGTTGAAGGTGACTCATGTGGCCCCTATTTCATATGAACATATAGGACCATCCTTTATATTAATTGAAAAGAGGCCATTTACTAAGAGAGTACGCCTATGCTTCTACTAAGTGTACTTCCCAATATTTTAATATTTTGATGCAACCACTATAAACTTCACATGTCATAAATAGGACATGAGAGCAAATATGTACTACCAAACTAGAAGAATATCCACGATAGGCATCAATTTAGGATAGAGATAGGAGTTGACAATTTTATCATATAGAGTATACAAGGTTGCAAGATTGTAATATATAACCCCAATTTTTTTTTTTGTTTTTATCCCTCTTTCCCTGTTTGCACTCTGAGTTTTCTGACTTGCAGATTTGTTTGTTTGAGAGAGTTTATGCATTGGATTTCATGTGTGACATATTTTTGACATAGCATGAGAACATAATGCAAAGACCATATAATAAAAGGAAAATAAGCTTTGAACAGAACAATTTCAAGCCCTCAATAAACTGATTTGAATAGCAGAAAAATTACACTCTTGAGATACAATATCAAACTCAGAAAACAAGATAATCAAACCTGTTTAAACTCTTGGACAGCACATTGTGACTTCTTCAAACAACTCGTTCATCACCAAGAAATGGGTCCACAAGAACAAAAACGGAGCTGAGCAAGGACATCCTTTCTTTGGCTCCAAATTGACTGAGAACATTCACCAACTGAAAGGGCCGACTAGGCTGAAGAAACACCCAGAGAAGGGCGCTGTCCCTCAAGAGGTCGACTTGGCCTTAAAAATCATTTTCAGCTTCAAAAAATGCAAGTAATAGCTTGTTGGAATCGCCCTTGATAGAGTCACCCACTGAATCAATAGCCATTTCATTTTCTCAAGCCATCTCTAAGATATGAGCAAATATGTGTGTTCAGGTCCACAAAAGAAAGTGCCTAGGAATGGATGAAAATCACACCAAACTCAAAGAAACCCACACCAAACTGAAAGCTAAACAAACCACACCAAAACTCCTCAAAAGAACTGGAAAATCTTCATTTTTCAATCACCAAAATCCCCTAAAAGCTGACCTCTGATAAGCTCTATATGATCCTTGCTGTAGAATCACTCACAATCTGACTAGGGTGGATATTTCACCACCGAAATCAGCCCAAACGACAAGGGTTTCCATCCTCAGTTCGCAGCCCAAGCAATCTGGAAGAAATCCAGCAGCATTCTATTATGTTGCCAAAGTGAAGATGTGCAAATGAGAGCCAAAATGAAATTATAAAGAGGCTAGGTCGACTGGACTTGAAAAACCTCTTAATTTCCTCCTAAAACCCACGCCCTTCCTTTCATTGGAAAAATAAAACATTTTACTTTCTCTTTTCTCCCTTAGGCGTCCCACACATGAGGAAATAATATTAATAAATCCTTTCAAAAACAACTTTAAGTTGTACGCCTAGGCCAGGGTACTTTTTGAATGACCACTCACCCCCTCAACTTAAGTTTATAAAATAACTTTATAAAACAACTTAAGTGACTGAATAAAATAACTAGCATACATATATTAAATATTAATATATATAAAATACGCCGAGAGTTATCCTTCTCGAGGTGCCTATTTTCATTATATCTTTTATATGACATTGTCAAATGTCAAAATTGTTAATGTTATAGCAGCTTCGGTTGATCCTTCCAGCTCTCTTCTTTCGAGAAAGTCTTAAATTGAATTTATAGCCCGTTGGCTATTCAATTTACTTTATTGTTTTGTATCTCATGCCTTGGGCCGACATAAAAGAATTTGATGTTTATCTTTTATTAGAAGATATCTAATATTCATAAGGGGCCGACCTCTTGTGAAGAGGTGTGAACATTTATCAAGGCCAACTAGGCCGACTTCAATTAGATAGGCAATCTCTTATAAGGCCGACATGAGGGATTAGTTTCATCCCATCTCATCTGTATATATACTTCTGTTGCGTCCTTTGTAAAAAAATAAGTCGAGTTCGATTACTCATATATGTTTTGTATCAAAAAGGGCGAATAGATCAATCAAGTGCGAACTTCAGTTACTCATCATCAAGGCCGATTAGATCTTCAAGTGCGAACTCATCTGGGATTTAATCATTGAATTTACCAGATCTGTGATGTCATTCAAGTGTGAACCTGTCTGACAGATAAGATCGGATACACCAGTCGAGTGATGTAGATCATACAGTGCGAGATCCAGTGCAGTATATCATCTTGTATGTATTATTTGCAAGGACGGACTCATTGTGAGCAGTTTGCGAACCATCAAAGTTCAGGATGTGAGCTTGAACAAGAGCTAACAAGTGCGAACTCTTCAAGGGAGAAATGCGAATTTTCTCCAAGTGCAGATTGCAATTTTCTGTAAGTGCAGATCAGAGATCAAGTAAGAGCAGATTATTTGATTGTTATACAGCCATTGCTGGTACTGATATTGGCCTTGTGTGTGGCCTCTTTGTAAAGAGACTTATTGCCATTATTTTATATATAAGAGAGATCTTTGTTGCTGGGTTTTTCTCCCTCAAGAGGAGGGTTTTCCCAGGGTAACTGCTGTGTTATTGCCTCTGATTATTTTATATATAAGAGAGATCTTTGTTGCTGGGTTTTTCTCCCTCAAGAGGAGGGTTTTCCCAGGGTAACTGCTGTGTTATTGCCTCTGATTTTGAATTATTTTCTGTGCATTTACTTCTGATCATAAAATTCAACAAAAATAACTATAGCTATTTTTTCTATTTGGCCTTTGCTCACATTGATGGATGGCAATGTATACTGTCAATATCAAGTTGCAAGTGCTATAGATGGAGGGAATTCTACATGTTTAAAATCAGCTTACCTAATCTCTATTTGGCATACTAATCTCTGTTCATCATATTATATTATCAAAATCATTATAGCTAATTTCTATTTGGCATTTGTTGTCATGGATAAGATGTTTATCCAATTCGGAAAATGCACTTTTGACTACATTTATTAATTAATTAATTGAAAACATGATTAAAGATGCATTCTCAAACTGAATAGACATTTTGAGTATTCTACACCATCGTTAAAAATTACCCCCATGTATAGTTGATCTCTAATTCACATGTTATTGGCATATTATATTGTTAGAAACATTGCAGTTAATCTATAGTTGTCATAAGCCTAGTGAAATATAGAACTTTCCATTTAGCTCCATGTAGAATTTATTTGTGAAAGCTCATACAAACGACCTGATTTCTCAAAGTGGGCGCCTATCGTTTAATAGGAAATACTAATCCATTGCATAGAAAGGTCACTAAAGTACAGTATCACGAGATGAGTATATATTTGCAGCGATCCAAGCTATGTTTATGCAATGCCCAATTGATCCCAAGCGGTAGAATAGCCTTTACAGAAAGGAAGTATAAAATAAAGAAGCAAACTTGCCTTGAGGGAGAGACTTTGAGGATGATTCGCGAGGATCTAAATGCTTGTACTAAGATGCGAAAAGAGAATAATCATGGTTACATATGAATCTACATGTATATTGAAACAAGAAAAATCGAATATACCAGCTTTAAAGAAAAAAAAACACCTGTTTTCTTGATTGAAAAAAATCAAATATGCCAGCTTTAAAAAAAACTCGGAATCTGACATTTCAGCTGTTCGTCAGGGATTCCTTAATGGTGAGTTCCATTGCAAGGGCCAAGCTAATCTCAAATGATGGATCAAATGGCCAGGCCCACAACATCAGAGTCAAGTATTTAACTGAGGTGGATCCAGATTTTCCAATACAATGACTCATTGAAAACAAATTATTGGAACAAAATTTCCAATTTGATCAAAACCGGTCCGTATCTAGCCATTATAGGTTAAAATTTCACAGTAGCACAAAAACTTCTAAATAACAAAATAAAAACCACCCAAATCTAAAATATTCAGCAGTACCATTTAACCCATCAAATATAACAGTTGAAATTTAGGGCAAATCGAGTAGACTATTGGCGTAACAACTAACACCTCTGGAGTGCAAGTTGGTACGGACAGCTATGCACACTACGCAATGAGTGTTCTTCAAATTAGGAGGGGAAGCTCCCTCGTTGTGCGGACAAAATGCTTGAAAAAGTAAACTAAACTAATTCCTATCTTTTTGTCTCAGCTGAAAGAGGCACAAGGTTTGCGAGAAACTTCGAGCGTTGCAGCCAAGGATTTTCTAGTTTCGCAGGTCTTAACTACAACTCAAAACTAATTAACTTATACTATCCAATCCCCTCAAGAAATCAGAGCATGAGGAAACAGAGCGGGAATGATCTTACACGATAAATAGGGTACAAATTCACAACGTCAAGGCAAGGTGGGCTCAACTATTTGCTTGTCTGAATAGGTTTATTATCACACACATCATACGATAAGCTTTAAGTATAGATTCACAACATGAAAGCAAAGTGGGCGCAACTATTTGCTCTTTTGAATAGGCTTATTAGAAACACAACACAAAGGATAGCCAACTAGGACAGTAAATTGCATAGACGAAACACGCATACAATTTAAGATCAAACTAGTCACTATATCTAACTAAGATAAGCATTCACCATAATAACTGCATGAAACCCGAGTGGCATAACAATTCATCATCATAATAAATACTCGTGAACAGATACAGAATAAGCAATATTACAGGCAAGGTGGGCACAACATATATTACTCTCTCGTGCAAAAGTTATTTACAAATGAGCTAAAAGCTCTTATTTATAGACATCAAAGGTGTAGGGAACCCTAAAATCACCTTGAGTCAACTACAGTCTTGCAAGCATGCAAGATTTTATTGTTAAACCCTAATAAAGCAAACTATACAGTTAACTGGAAAGCTACCATCAATTAACTGAAACATCTAATCTAAATGGACAATGTGCAAGCATGCATGTCCTTATTGAAAGCAAGTTAACTGGAACACTACTATTAGCTAATGAAAACCCTAAATGAAAGTCTAACTCCTGCGAAGATAATTCCAAGGAAGAGATGTGCATACATGAAATCAGCAAGAAGAACTCAAGACTGAAAGTCGAGTTAACTGCTGCTCTTGACTCTATCCTTGAAAATAACTGCAGGTCACAACTGACTGATCACTCTAGATCATCACGATCTAACACCTCATCCAGGAACTGGTCGATTGCCTCCCTGTCACCATCTTTGATTGCCCGCATGCATTCTCTAACCTCTTCAGTTGCCGTTTTGAAATTAGTAGTCATCACTGAGATGTGATCCAATTTGGATGCCACAGGGCCTCCATCAAGATATCACGAACAAGCTTCTAGAACTTGGTTTGCACCACCTCGAGATCAGCATAGGTACCATCTTCACGAAGATAATGGCACGAGATCTGAGTGACTTTGGCGGCTCCGTAAATGGAGTGATAACCTCTATTCCTCCTACAGCTTGACGCTCCTGATGCTTTTCATGACTCTTCTCAATGAAAGCGTGTTGCATGATGAAACCACGAAGCTTGACCACAAACGCTTTAGTTGCGAGAAATACACGCGAACTTGTTGCACACACAGAATTCCAACAGTGTCCAACCCTCTATATTGGCCTTGAAAGACAATCAGCTATACAAAGCATGAAACCAAGGGGAACTAAGCGACTACGCTTGTCAACTTTCTGGATGCACTTGATACAAATTGGTGTCAGCTCTTCTAATGAAATCATGAATTAAGACTGATTTGGTTTTGAATTCAGTCTGTGTGTACTGCATTCTGAAAAACTCGCCCGTTGACTATGAACTAAACTATATTCTGACAACTTTCTCCATAAAGCAAAAAGTCACTTGCTAAGGCTAAAAATACCATATCGGAGTGCAATTTTCACGAAAAATTCTAAAACATGGGTTTTGTCCGGAAAATGATTCTAAGACAACCCACAATGTCAGAATTGCAAAAAAACATTGTTTAGCTTGACATGCAAGAGCTTTTTAGTCGAGAACTGCAGGGGTTTTAGAGCTTCCCAGAGGGCAATTTTCCGTGAAAATTTGGAACATGGGTTTTGTGCACAACGGAATTTTGAACAAACCCAAATGACTCGATTTTGAAAAAGACATGTTCTTGGCCCACATGCAAAGAAATCTTTGGAAAAAAGCACAAAGCTTCAGAATGAAGGTTGCGGGGCAATTTTCTCGAAAAAAGCTAAGATGTGGGTTTTGCTGTAAATGCTGAAATATGTGAACCCAGAAGCTCAGATTCTGAATATTATGCCGTTTTCTTTGACATGCAAAGATATCTAAGATGAGAATAGAAGAAATTAGACAGAAGATAGAAGTCTGAATTCTGCTTCTGAAGAAAATCACCTATGCTTGACTGAGATTTGATGCAACCTGCATGCACTGAAAAATCTAACTCTAGAAAATTAATCTTCTGAACAATCTGGACTCGGCACTGAAAAATTGAACTCAAAGCACCTTTGAATCTTCAATTGCTCAAGAAATTCACTTTTGAATTGAACTCTGATATGAGAATAATGGCAAATTCAAGACTTGAATAAATAAATTCAAGCTAAAAATCATCCATCCTCATGCAAATAGGTGCCACCTCAAAAAATATTAAATTTAATCATGATTGGACCACAAAATAATCCGACTCATCTGATTGGGGCTTTGAGAAAGGTAACTGAATGTTGAAAAATCCCTAAAAAGGGCGCCACCTTTAATTAATCCAGTTAACTCACCATGCAATTCAGTTAACTGAATATGCATGCTAAAAATAGTCCATTTTAAGCAACTAAAATAATCCCCCTCAAAGTCGAATATTTAAATATTTAAATAATATTTGTAATCCCACCTTTCATGGGCGCCTCTTCAACTTGAGTTCAAAAAGTCAACCTTTGACTTTAGGCGATTTTCCAGACTTAGTCATTTTTAATGAAAATTTGGATTTTCAACTCACCGGGGCCTCTGTTCAAGCACTGACTCTTATTGGTTGCCATCACCAATCAACTGGCTGATAGTTGTGTTGCAGAGCAGGACGAAAACTGACAAAATCACTCCTTGAGACTGCAATCCATAAAACTAAGATCAGAGACCTCAAAAAACCAAGCGCCCTTTGCAAAAGTTGCGCTTTTTCTCAGACTTAGCCATATTTTCATCAATTTTATTCCTTACGAAGGTAAACTTGACTCCCTCGTAACTTTTGCTCATCAAAGTTTCAGGACTGGATAACTGGCTCACTACGGAGCTGGCTCCATTCCACACAACAACTTCAAGACAACACGTCATCAAATTTTAACATCTGATGAGTCAAAATCAAGAGCACCTTTTTCAAAACGTGCTCCTTTTACTCCAGAGATAGCCATTTTCTCAACTGGCTAAAATATCACTAAACCTCCGGCTGCAGGCTACTGAGTCATCTTCTAATCTAACGGAGATAGGCAACGGAGAGATGATCATAACATGGACAGGATGACCATCTGAGATCACTAGAAAAGAGGAATTTAAGGCTCCAAAAGCTTAGGCGCCTTTTGAAAAATGTGCTCTTTTGCTTTTTCCTCAAACCTTTCGACCAAGATTTAACCTCAAGTTCGTCTCGTGTTTCCAGCTTCTCAGTAACTCTGATTGACGTGCTGACGGATGCAACGCGAAGCTGGACTAAGCGTGAAACAAACCTCAAAGGTGTCATTTGATCAAAAGCCTTCATCTGATTCCTCAAAAAGATGGGCACCCCTGGCTTAGAGGCGTGCTTTTCCTTCTAGTGTTAGCCATTTTTTTGTTCTCCTCATTACTCGTTGTATCCCCCATAACAGATGCTAAACACATCCTACTGACTGGCTGGATAGCTCATCGCAAAGCTGACAGGATCCCCAACAAATGTTCTTGGAAGTGATAAACCTTAAAAACAAAATCTGGACCTCCAAAAGCTAAGGTGCCTTTTCCAAAAAGTGCTCTTTGCTTCAGAATTAGAAAAATTTGATGATTTTCATCTTGATTTTGAATTTTTCCAAAATTCTCCAGTATCTTCACGACATCAAACTAACTCAAAGTCCATACTTGAATTGCCCAAAAACAAACTTCTAACATCATTTTACTAGGTTTAAACAATTTTAAGCAAAATGCCTTAGTGAAGCAAAAAATTTGGTTTGGGTACAACATAGACTAAAACTAATTTGTCACTGTAGTACGATAAACCTTTAAATCACAACATAAAAGGAATTGACTTGAAGAAATTCAAAGCTCTACATAGGACAGACAATTGCAACCTAATCAAAACTGAAACCAATCTACCAATTTTACGCTATATTTTCATGGCACCACAAAAACCATTACATGACAACCTACAAAAATGTTTTAAGAAAAGAAAAAATTCAAGAATTTGCAGACAACAGATTCAACTTGTCCAATCACAATTCTAATCGAGAACATATCAAGCCATCTTAAGCAAATGTTACGCGAAAGTACAAACACCTTGAAACCACAACCTGCAAACCGACCAGACCTAAAAGCTTCAACTTCTCCAGAACAAATATTTCAACCTTGGAATTAAATTCACCATATGAAGAGATTTTAGCCTAAATCTTCACGAGAGCTCAAATACCCTTCTAAAACCTAGTCAAATCTAAAATTTTCAAGTTTGTTGAACAGCACTTTGATATTCATCAAAGCTTCACCAAATCCAACCATTTCAGGCGCTATTTGCAGAAAATTTGGAGAACAAATTCAGAGCTTCACAAAGTGCCCAACACCACAGTGCCCAACTCACCCTAAGCCAGAGAGTCGTCACCCCCACTGGAGTCATTAACAGTAGAACATGTCGCAACACGAGGAGGGAATAGAGTAGTAGCAGAGCATGGAATATTGAAACCTTTCTAAGTATATACGGCACGCACAAGAGGGCAAACATTCTTCGTCTTGTTGCCAAAAGAAACCCTATCGCCATCCAGTGAGAAAAAAACTGATGTTGCGGGTTAGGGCATGAGGGATGGGCATTAAGTAAACCAGTGGAGCATTTCGAGCTCAACACCACACACTTGGAAGCCTTAGAGTCGTCACAACAAGGAAAGCCATCACCATCGCCACAAACAAATCCAGAAGAAGGAGCATTGCATTGGAGTTTGGGCACAGAGCACGACATTGCAAAATATTTTTCACACTAATAACTATATTATAACATAGTCAAAATTTTATTACAAGGACTTGCATGTCAAATTCAACTTGCTTAGTTTTTTTTTACACAGATTTTTTATTTTGGGTGGATGCTACTGTAGACGCCTCTCGGCGTAATTATCAAATACTTCAACCTTAGGCTCTCCAAAACCAAAATAGAAATAATATTGTTGTGTACATACTAGCCTGGGACCAACTCCCCAAAAATGACTTACTATAAATAGCACCGCTAAAAATAGTAAGTGTATACCAAACGCCAAACTAAGCAGAACTGAAGACCACTGAAGAGTATTGTGACCAACTGAAGATAGCAGACATCATAAACCAGCCACTACTATAAATAGAAAACCCTTTGAAACCCCAACACTGAACTCCAATGCTGGCCACTAAGTCCCCTAACCACATCAGCTAGCCTACGAGAACTCTGGAATGGGCTAATTGAACTCTACGCTGCTCAAGAGCGAGAAGGGGGCATTACAGTTTGCCCTTCCCAAGATTGTTAGCCCTCAAGCAATCGCAACTCAGGATGCTGCAATATCTGCTCACTCTCCCAAGTAGCATCCTCCACTGGCAAATTCTTCCACTTAATCAAATACTCCTTGACCACCCCTCTTCACAATGTACGCTCTCTGACCTCCAATATAGCCTCAGGGATCAAAATCAACTTGCTTTCCTCATCCAAAGGAGGCAACTCTGTAGAGGGAACCACATTCCGACCAAGTGCCTTCTTAAGGCGAGAAACATGAAAGACGTTACACCTTGTTGTTCTCGGGTAGCTCCAACTCATAGGCCACCTCTCCAATCCTCCTGATAACTCTGAAAGGACCATAAAACCGAGGCTTAAACTTTTCTGACCCACTCTTCTTGAGAGTGGACTGCCTGTAGGGTTGCAACCGCAAATAAACCATGTCTCCAACCTCAAAAACACGCTCAACGCAATGCTGATCAGCATATAGCTTTTGTTGATTCCAAGCATGTTGTATATTCTCTCTCAAAGATCTCATGATGTCCTGACTCTCCTGAAGATCTCTGACTCTGGGCACCCTACAATCTCTGAAAAGTAAATCAACAAAGCTGGGAGTTTCGTAACCATATAATGCCATAAATGGAGACATCTGAATAGACATATGGAAGGTAGAGTTATAGCAATACTCTCCTAGGTGCAACCACTTAACCCACGCCTTCTGTTGCCCTGAAACATAGTTACGTAAGTAACCTTCCACCCACTTGTTCACCACAGTTTTCCCATCAATCTAAGAGTGGTAAATAGTGCTAGAGGTCAGCTCCGTACCACATAATCTAAATAATTCCTACCAAAACAAACTCACGAACTTGATGTCCCTACCACTGATGATGGTCTTGGGTGTTCCATGAAGCCTGAAGACCTCCTTAAAAAATAAATCTGCCACTTGCACTATTGTAAATCCTACTGATATGGAAAAAAAAGTGAGCAAATTTAGTCAATCTATCCACTACCACGTAAATATTGTCCTTCCCCTGCACCTTTGGAAGCCCTGTGATGAAATTCATTGATATGCTTTCCCATTTCTGAGTAGGAATGGGAAGGGGCTACAATAAACCAGCAGGATAAGTATGCTCATTTTTGTTTTGTTGGCATACTTGGCACTCACAGATGTACTTAAGTATATCATCTTTCATCCCTTTCCATGAGAATCTCTCACGGATCTACCTGTATATCTTATAATATCTAAGATGACCAGCCATCGGAATGTCATGGAAAGCCTTAAATATGTGCACTCTCACCTTAGAATCAAGAGTCAACCATATTCTATCCTTGTAATAAATGAGGCCATCCCTCACCTAGTACCTATCGTCTTGTAAAGTCCCATCCAAAATGTTGTTTGCTAGTGCATTCGTAGCATAATCAGCCTCTATTTTTTCCTTCCAATCTGCTGTTATGACTGAAATGGAGCTCAAATGTGGTCTTCTAGACAAAGCATCGGCCACTACATTCTTTTTCCCTTTGACATATTCAATGTCAAAGTCATATCCCTGAAGTTTACTCACCCATTTCTGCTGCCTCTCATTAAGATCTCTCTGATTAAGAAAATACTTAAGGCTGTTATGATCTGTTTTCACTACAAATCTGCCCCCAACAAGGTATTGTCTGAACTTGGCAAGTGTATGCAAGATTGCCAACATCTCCTTGTCATAAATAGAGTAAGCTCTCTCACCACCTCTCAACTTCCTGCTCTCAAAAGCTATAGGGTGTTTATTCTACATGAGGACTACACCTATGTCTTCACCTAAGGCATCACACTCGAGCTCAAAAGGCTTAGAGAAGTTTGGAATAGCTAAGATTGGGCACGTGCTCATCGATTGCTTAAATCTATCAAAAGTTTGTTGCGTTGATTCAGACCATTCAAATGCCCCCTTTTTGATCAAATCAGTAAGTGGGGCAGCCAACTCTAAAAATCCCTTGACAAACCTTTTGTAGAAACCACAAAGCCCAAAAAATCCTTTCAACTGTGTAAGGTTTGTAGGTGGAGACCAATCAAAAATAGCTTTGATCTTTCGAAGATCAACATTAACTCCCTTTGAGTTGATAATGTTCCCAAGATACAACAAATTTGTCATACCAAATTCACACTTAGACTCCTTAGCAAACAAAGATTCACTCTCCAAAATACTCAACACCTCATCTAAGTGTCTCAAGTGCTCCTCCCATAATCTGCTGTAAATAAGAATATCATCAAAAAATATCAAGACAAACTTACGCAATTGTTGTTTGAAGACTCTGTTTATGCAAGACTGAAATGTAGTAGGGGCGTTAATCCGAAGGGCATAACAAGGAACTCAAAATGTCCATAGTGGCATCTAAACACTGTTTTCTCGATGTCCTCCTCTCTAACTTTGATTTGATGATATCCAGACCTCAAGTCTATCTTAGAAAAATAGACTACTCCATATAGCTCATCAATTCGTGGGATGGGATATCTATTTTTAATAGTCTTCTTATTGAGTGCCCTGTAATCTATGCACATGCGCATAGTCCCATCCTTCTTTACTAGCACCACTAAACCTTGAAGCTCCTTGATTGCCTTTTCTATCTCGTCCTTGTGTCTCTTAAGGTGCCTGTATGGTGTAGTGATAACTAGCTTAGTACCCTCCTCTAACTCAATGATGTGCTCTATGCCTCTGTCCAGTGGCCACCTAGGAGGTATACTGCCAAAAACCTTGCTTTGCTTAGAGAGCAAAGCCTGTATGTCGGGTGGATAGGAACGTTTCTCTTCCTCTGTAACTGAGGGCATGACTAGACACTCTGCTGCCCACTCCACCTAATCATGTCTGAAAAGCCTCTCCATACGCTTGTAAGAAACAACGCGAGGCCCTCCATTAGATATCCCTCTCAACACCACGTTCTTACCCTCTAATTTAAACTTCAGCTCTAAGGTCTGAAAATTGAGAGTGATCTCTCCTAGGGAACACAACCACTTGATTCCCATCACTACCTCTGTGTCGCCAATGCCAACCACATAGAAGTCATCCTTGAACTCGTGGTTACCCAATTGGATGCTAAGTTGTGGAATCATCCGAGTGCAATTAATGGTGAAACCGTTTGCAACCATCACTCCAAACCCATCAACCTCCTGTGTCTGGAGTCCCCTATGTGCTACAAGTCCCTCATCAATAAAATTATGTGTAGCCCCTGATTCAATCAAAGTTATCATCCGCTGCCCCTTAAGGAGTCCCCTAATGCGTAATGACTCATTCTTCTGAAAGCTATATAGTTGGGCAAGCTTACACTCCTTTGATTCCCCTTTATCAACCTCTTCTTGAGGCTCTTCTTCCTCTTTTTCATCTAAATCAGATTGCTGGTTTGAACTTTCTGAGCCACGTTCCTCTGCTGAATAGTATTCTATCTGATGTATTTTACCCCCTTTAGCACACATATAGTCCTTAGACCAAGGCTCTCTACACTTGAAACATAAACCCTTCTTTCTGAGGTCATTTAATGTGTCTCCATCAAGCCTTGTGACTGATTTTTGCTGCTGAGAACTGTCCTTAGTAAAAGGTCTCTTATCCTTTTTATGCACAAAAAGTTTGGACTGAAATTTTGTTTTAGAGGCAGCCCACTCTATACTTCTTGCTTTTTTCATTGCCTCCTGCAAAGTGGGTGGTTCAAATGCCTTATTCCATCCCTTAAGTGGCTCCATAAGACCTTCACTGAATGAGACCACCATCCTCCTCTCTGTAATCCCTGTAACCCATCACTACCTCTGAAATTCTGCTATGTAAGCCTCTACTGCACCATATTGCGTCAGCTGGGCCAGCTCTCTGAAATGAATCTCAGTGTCCTTCTTGTCAAATATTTCAATGAGCTTAGTGGTGAACTCATCATATGTAGTGATAGACCGATGACCCAATGTAACTAAGCCATGGTACTACCACTCATGTGCTACCCCGTCCAAATGTAAAGTGGCAAACTTAATTGCCTCTTCCTCCATCATGGGTCTAAGGGCTAAATAGTTGTCAAGCTTCTGTATCCAAGCCCTCGTTGTGCAACCATCTCTCCCATCAAAGTGAGCAAATGTTATGTCATGTCCCGAGATTTGAAACACAGATAGATTGATAAACAAATTAATAACAATACAAATGTTAAAAAAATACATATATAAATATATGTTAACAATTTAACATTATTATAATAATATGATAATATAAATATATATATAATACTAATATGAGAATAAACATATTAAATAAGAAGATATAATATATGTATAAAGCTAATATATCAAATAATAATTATTTTAAAGAGAGATATAAATATAAAATAATACAAAAATTACAAAGTGCAGTCTAAAAACATCATAAATATAATAACCTATATGATTTCATAAATCATAAAAGAAATAATATCTAACATATTAAATAAAAGAGAGATAAAGTAAAATATAAAATATAACATATAAATAATACTAAATAAAAGAAAGATAAATAACACCAAAGTCAACTCCTAATAGTGACAATTAACAAATACAGCAATTAATGCAGCGATCAAACTTTATTAAGGTAAAGCTCTTAACAAAGTGGCACGATCTTATAAAAGGTTGACTATTCTAAAAGATGCCTCTCTTCATGAAACGGTATAAGAAAGATATAAAGGTCAAGGGAAGTTGAATCGAAAGGGGCATTTAAGGAAATGGTGAATAGAATGGGAAAATGAGAACAAAGGGGTATGAAGTCTAATTTAGAAGGATCAGCAAGTATAATAAAATATGCATTCAGAACAGAGTAAAAGAAAATAAGTAAATAAAATATGAGATATGAATTGTTGTTGCTACAAGAATAGTGTTGAATATAAATAAAAAGAATAATTATATATATATAAGAATGTTAGTATATATACATATATATATCAGAACAGCAGATCTAAGTGCTCTTGGGAGCCATGATCATCATAGCAGAAATATGAAGGAAGGGAATAGAATAAGAAAGAAAAGGCATGGCTGGCTGGAAATAAAGAGGTTCTACAGAACAGTAGCTTGGAGAAATTGTTGGGAATTAGTGTTCACATAGGTGTTAGAAATTAGAGTTTATGTGTGTTATAAATAAGTGTCATAACAACTTAATATTGTTATTAGTCACATGGTTTGTTAGTAGGTTAGTATAATGGTTATACGAACTTGTTTGTAGGAAGTTAAGTTGTTAAAACAACTCATATATTTAGGAGTTGTTATAGAGTTGTTTCTTGTGAAATAGGATTTGAGAATCATATAAATATGTATCGAACGAATGTAAGAAGTATGAAATAGAAATTATATTTTTGTGTGTGACTCTGAAATTCAATATGGTATCAGAGCAAGGACAGCCTTGACTCTCTCACGAGAGGGGCTGGAATATGAGCTCATTATTATCCTCCTGGTTGTAGGACTAGAATAGCATAGGTGTATGTAGATTTTTGTTTATTATTATAAGTTTGCAGGCCTATAGATCGCAGTCTTTGATTGTAAGTCCTATAGAAATACCAGATGGCTTGAAAACATTCACAGCTATTTCCAAGGCCTTTGGTTTGAAGAAAAGCCAGAGTCGTTTCACTGCAAGGTACAAAGTGAAGCTGATTATGCCTGGTGGTAATGAAGCAGAGTTTGATGCACCCGATGATGTCTACATTTTGGACGTTGCTGAAGCAAATGGTGTGGAACTTACATACTCTTGTCGTGCTAGTGCATGTTCTACGTCTTGTGCCGGAAAAATTGAAAAGGGATCAGTGGATCAGTCTGATCAATCATTCCTCGATGATGGACAAATGAAATCGGGTTATGTATTAACTTGGGTGTCATATCCTACCTCAGTCTGTGTTATTCATACACACAAGGAAAGTGAGCTATAATGAAGATTAGCAAATTCTCTTAGAATAATATTCTGCTGGACTGAAAGTCAAAAATTCTGTAGCAAATTGAAGTTTCTTCAACTGAGCGTGGAATTGAAAGTTGGGCGTCAATCTTAAGATTTGCAGTCTTTGTAGCTTGAATGGAGACTTCTAGAGGAATCGTGGCCAATATTGGCTAATGTCAAATAGATTATTCGTAACATCCATTGTTATATTTCTGCTTGACGTGAAGAATATTATTCTTTTTAGTTCTTTTTAAAGAAGGTGGAGGCGCTGTATTGTGTATTTCTGCTACTCGTGTTGGCATTGCAATGAGGATTTAGGAGCAGGGGTTATACTTGACCTGGTCTTTTGTAGCAGAAATGGCAGATCGAGCTACAACCAATAGTGAGGAACTTGTTAATGAGCAAGCAGTTGCTAATCAGTGGAGTATATTGCGGTCAAAACTCAACCAACTTCATTCTAAGATTACAGAGTTAGAGATGATATTGAGCGAGCACTCACTGGTTATTGGAGCAATTCAACCTTTGGATCCATCTAGACACTGTTACTGAATGATCGGTGGGGTCTTGGTAAAGAGGACAATTGCTGAGGTTTTTCCCGCTGTATAGAGGAATAAAGAAGGCCCGTAGGAAGTAATTTTTAGATTGACCGAGGCATTGCAGAAGAAAAAAAAAACAGATCATGGACACTTGGCAGTATTTTGTCCACCAGTACATGCATCAAAACAAATTTCTATACCGTCATGTGCATTTACAACATCATAAGCTAGTAGTGCCATATGCCATTGGTGCCTTGTACAATCATCCACTTGAAGGGCTTCTACTTGATACTATAGGTAAGATTGTGTAACTTTAATATTATTAGCTTTAGTCCGGTAGATGGTTGTCACTCAGGCATGTGAGTCTGAACCTCACTGAAGTTTTACCATTTTAGAATAGGGTCCATTTCTTCGTCTTCTTCTACATATGAGTTTATTAATTGTAGATATCAAACTCTAAAAATGTTGAAAAGTAAAGAAAAAGAAGGAAAAAAAAAAAGAAATGTTTCAATTGGAGTGCATGATTGGTGGTATCCGACACTCTTTATAAGAAGTTCACATAAAGGGGGAATATATTCTTTCCTCACAACTGATGAAATGAGCCTCAAAAGACAAATTTGCTAGGTAGCAATTTTATTGGAGGATGGAGGCACCGAAGGTTGGAGGATATTCAACAACCTCTAGTGAGTCACTAGCGACGGGGTTGCAAAATTGTTTTAGTGACAAAACAACTTGTACCAAAACGACTAAAGCCAAGATCGGTTTCCAGGTGGCAGCGAAAACCATCTCATATCATTTGTTATCAGAGTGGCTACAATGGTCACTGCATACGCAACAACAAAGACTTGGTTCACAAGCTATGTAAGTTGTGGTTGGATGTGTATGTCCCCAATCACATTTCTTGATTGTTAGTGAATGGATGTGTTTGTCCCCATTCACGAGGTAGTGAAGTGATTGGAAGTGTTTGTCCCCAGTCACACGAGTTGGTGATTATGATTGGATGTATTTGTCCCCACTCATAATTGTTAGTGAATGGATTATGATTATGATTGTTAGTGAATGGATGTGTTTGTCCCCATTCACGAGGTAGTGAAGTGATTGGAAGTGTTTGTCCCCAGTTACACGAGTTGGTGATTATGATTGGATGTATTTGTCCCCACTCATAATTGTTGTGAGCGGATGTGTGTGTCCCTATTCATAACCTTGATATTGGATAGACGTGTTTGTCCCTATCCAAATTTGATGTAAGACCTTGGATAAATGTGTTAGTCCCTATCCTTGGTTCCATGTGTAGATGTGTTTGTCCCTATCCTTGGATGAAGGTATACTGAGCATAGTGAGCCTAGTTCCACTATCGCTTTTCATGAGTAGATGTGTATATCCCTACTCATACCTTATGATGAGCTACTATGTCTGGTCATCAAGTATTGTGATATACTTTTTCCCCATGTTCACACTAAGGGGGGGTGTTGGGAATTAGTGTTCACATAGGTGTTAGAAATTAGAGTTTATGTGTGTTATAAATGTGTGTCATAACAACTTAATATTGTTATTAGTCACATGGTTTGTTAGTAGGTTAATATAATGGTTATACGAACTTGTTTGTAGGAAGTTAAGTTGTTAAAACAACTCATATATTTAGGAGTTGTTATAGAGTTGTTTCTTCTGAAATAGGATTTGAGAATCGTATAAATATGTATTGAACGAATGTAAGAAGTATGATATAGAAATTATATTGTTGTGTGTGACTCTGAAATTCAATAGAAATAGGGATATCTGCAGAATTAACCAGTAATAAGGAGATAAGTATTTTATGAATTTAAACAATAAGTTAGATAAATGTTTGTGCATATGAATAATGATGTTAATAAAGATAACCATAATTCATCGATCAAGAAACATATAAGGAAATAAAGATAAACTGCTACTTTTGGATGAATACCCAAATTTCTAGAGGCTGCGACCTGCTAAGCATAAAGACCATTAATAAAAGTAATATCTTCTAATATTAAATCGATGGATGGAGGGGGGAATAAAGAAAGAATATAAGAATATATTCTGACAGAGGTTTTGAAAGGAATCAAGGAAAGGGATAGGATAAAGAAAAGGCATTGTGGCTAGGAGAAATAAGGAAGGCTTCAGCAGATCAAAGCAGAATAAAGGTAAGTATTTTCTGAACTTCAAATGATTAAATGGTAAATATATTGAGATCTAAATAAGAACTTTCAGTAAGTATTTCATGTAATCAAATAATCAGTTAATAAATACATTAAAGATTTAGTTAAGAACACTTAGCAAGTGTCTTATGAGTTAAAATAATAACTTGTTTATGCATAATGAAATCAGATATGGATTAAGGTAACAGTTTATACATATAATTAACTATTCTAGTGGTGTAATTGCTTCTACTAAATGACAATGTATGTCTATCATAGTTACATTATATGTTTGGTTATTTATATTTATAACTCCTATGATGGCTTTATCTAACTATGGCATGTAGTTATACATGTATATATATATTCTGTTATTTATGTTATTATTCTTGTAGTATGTTATCTCTTACTATTGTATGCAATTATATTTATATTATCTTTGTAGTATGCTCTATCATAACTATTGCATCCAATTATATATATATATATATATATATATATATATATATATATATATATATATATATATATATATATATAATTCTTGTAGTATGTTATATCTTACTATTGTATGCAATTATATTTATATTATCTTTTTAGTATGCTCTATCATAACTATTGCATGCATTATATATATATATATGATTATGCAATAATGATTCTTGCAGCAATTATTGAGCCTTATAAGTAATTATGATTCTTTTATGTAAATGAATAGATTGTATATATATTTATGATCAATCAAATGTAAGGTTGAAGGGAGCAAGTTAGGAGGATGTTGTTTACGGGCCTCCCATGCTAAGTACGCCACTCCAAGGGTGGAATTGTCTTGGCTCGGATGTTCCTGCTGCTTGGGGCCAAGGGGTTGGTTGTCTTGGTCGGACGCTCGTGCTCTTGGAGTTAGATGGGTTGAGTAGTTTACAAGCACCCCTTTCAAGGTTTCCCTATCAAGCCAAACTATGATTGATTGTTAGGATGGATTCAAGGAGTCTCAATCATAAGGAGGATGGATAAGACAGCATGGCTATGAAAAGCAGATACAAGTGTATCCACTAAGTACACCACTCCAAGGGTGGAATTGTCTTGGTTCGGACGTTCCTGCCGCTTGGGGCCAAGGGGTGGGTTGTCTTGGTTGGACGCTCATGCCCTTGGGCTTAGATGGATAGCTTTGGGCGGACTTATCATGTGTCTCATCCAAGTCCTATTATGATTAGAGCTTCCACAATGCATTATGGATATTGGTGATTAAGCGATAATGATTCTGATAAAGGGGAACGGCGGTAGGATGCCTCACTAGGCACACCACCTCATATGGATGGCAAGGGGCCACATGGGGCCAAGAGGGGTGTATTGCTCTTGGGCCTAGGGTAGAGGGTTTTTTGGGCACCCTATCAGACCATTATGCACAAAAAAGAATGAATTAGGAAAATCTAAAGAAGATTCAATATACTTGTAAAATGATGTTGTCTTTATTTATTTATAAATGTCTACGAACATATTTGCAGGTCGAAACAGGTAGTTGTATCCCTAACCATGTTCTCTTTGATTTTCTTATATGCATTTTAATTAATATTATCTTGTAAATATTCTCTAACTCTGTTTTGCAGGGGCCTACTCGCACTATAAACATTCCCAAACCCAAGGTTATCACTTGGGATTGATAAATTAGGGCAGATTTAGGGTTATCCCAAAAAGGGGACATTACATGTTACCTTACCAAAGGCCTGCTGCAAGTCTCTCTACACTGTTGGTCCTCTCTGATCAAATCTATTTCCATTTCTGTTCCTTTTTCTCTTTTGGTCCAAGAATTCATTGTAAGATAGGTTCATCTTAATGGCTTTAGGAAGAGTGTCATACTCAGTATATCCTTCCCTTAAGCTATCCACAAATGGCAAAGAGGTATTTGGATTGGGTTGTGGTGCCTCCTTAGGTAAGAAGGTGGGCTGAAAGGACCTAGAAAAAAAGTGTGAATCATCTATAGTACACTATCCCCCATTACCACTCTGCTGATTTGAGGCACTATGTTCACCTGTATGCATTACGTTGACCTGTGGATTGTTAGGAGTAGTTTGCACCACTATGTTTTGCCCAGTCCTTTTTTCACCCTTTAACTTTACTTTTCTTGATTTTATTTCCATTTCGTGCCTTAACATACAAGAATTGTACAATCATTTATAGCATTCATTCATGCAACAACTTCCGATGTGTTTCAATTCAAAAATCTTGTCAACCATAGGAGTTGTTTTCCTACCTTCATTCATGTTTTGGCGAGCATCAATAAATCTTCCTCCTCGTTGTTGGCACCACTTGACCTCATCTCCTTGTACTAATGAGTCAGCTACATGATTGTGTACCGTTTGCCAAAGTCCATTTGTGCGTGGTGTTGCTATTGGCGGTGGCATTAAATTATGCTTCTCTACATATTCTCTTATAGCATCATCATCCCCTAATCGCTCCACTACCGTGTAATGTTTGGCCATCATTATTGGTTGTAAACTCGAGCCTTGTTCATCCTCTAGATCTAAATATTCTTCCACTGGTTGGTGACAATCTTTTGTCTTTATCTTGTCATCGTATTGCTTTCGGCATGTATCATCTATGTTTAATTCAAAGCTAATCTATCCCATTCTTTCTCCAAAATATGGTGCATTGAATTATAGATTGGGATCCTTGCATTTCTATGGTGAATCATCCCTGACATGGACTCAATTAGATTGGATTCAACATAAAGAAGTATATGAGAATCATCGCTTTCTTGTGAGATCCACAGTATACTAAAGACAATAGTTTTGAATCAAAAATGTAAATACAAATATGTTTGCTACTGCTGGACAGTTATGAATATGCTAGGGCTTGTTAGACTTTGTTTTTGATTGAGATAAGCAGGAAATGAGGGTCCTGAACCCTTTACAAACAGAGCCCCAAAGAGCAAAGCAAAATCAGCCCAGATCCGAGCAGAGACAACACATTAACAGCAAATTAACAAAAAGATATTAAAGTCTGGCAAGAGCATAAACAACTAGAAACATAAAATCCTAGGAAATTAAATAAGTCCAATCCTCAGAGAGGAACTTGTACATGTCATCCAAATCCTGCAGGCTATCCTCACCCTTTGTGTGCTTCTTCAACTCCTGGCCATGCAGAACTAAGTGGGTAGTAGCTGATCTATGCATAATGTTGGCACTAAATTTCATGAGTAGCTTCATATTATTCTCCATCTCGTCCATTTTAGCTTTCAAATTCACCACCCCCTTTGTCGTCTAGGAGCAAGACACACAAAGTTGTTGATCTGTGGTAGGAGTATTGTTGTCCTCTGTCACAATGTTCTGAGAGTGGGAGGTATTAATAGAGTCCCCCATTCCCATGCAAGGAGTCTTAGAATCCCCTCAATTTCAGTCTCAGTACCTACAGCTGTCCTAGAATCAATATCCAGAGCGTTCATTTCATCAAAAAGACTATTTCCTTTGAACCAAAAGGGAGAGGGCTCAAGAGAACAAGCCTCAATTTCAAAATCTTCCTCAGGAGCATCTTCCTCATACTCAAAGTCGCTGGAGATTTCCATTTTTTTTTGGGAAGGTTTTTGGACAACGACCAGTCTGGTGGACTTGAGAACAATTGTGCTTTCGGGCTCCTACTTGATGGCCTTGTTTTTCCTTGTGGCTGGTGACTTGGGGTTTGTCAGCAATCGGGGGCGGAAGGGGGGTAATAGAGGTCTGGTCCAAGCCCTCCTGGGCTTGTTTGCCCTTCAGGATTAGGGGACCCTTAGTCTTCTTACCTTTCTGATTGGTCAATTGCTCTTTCTTCTTTCTCTTTGCAAGACCCACTTTAGTATCCATGTTGGCAGGGGGGGTGTGCTTTAAGGAACAGAGATCGGCAGCCACATCTTCTTGGGTTTCACTTTTAGCTGGGGACAAACTTGCATGGGAGTAACTTCAACAGGATTGGTGGGGGGCAGATTGTTAACACTTTGTTTCTCATTTTAGAATCATTCATTTTTCTTCCTTGAGCTACCGTACCATCTAAATTTTCCATCAAAAAGTAAAATAGGATAGAGACATGGTGGGGGCAGATTGTTAACACTTTGTTTCTCCTTTTAAAATCATTCATTTTTCTTCCTTGAGCTACCGTAACATCTAAACTTTCCATCAAAAAGTAAAAGAGGATAGAGACAAATAAGCAGCATAGCATAGAGTTTATTATGACACACTCTATGTTAAATGCTTATGGTTTGAAATTATGTTTCTAGCATTTTATCATGCTGATACTACAATAATGATTATCAGTAAACTAGGTATGGAAATGAAGCAATTTCTGACAATTTTCATATGTTGTACAAACAAAGATGTGGATATAGTACCTGTTAAAGTATGATAGCATCGGTCAGATCTGGTAGATGATTGCTGCAAGCACCATCATCTTTCTGAAGCTTATCGTTATTCTGGAAGTCATATCATGCGAGTAATAAAATTCGAATCATGATTAATGTTTTATATATCGAACTTTATATCATTCGCTGTTTAGTGTAAAGATGTTATACTAACAGATTTTAATCTAAATGCTAACCCGCGCTCTAAGAACGTGTCCCATGAGTGGACGTGTCTCCACTCGTGGAGACACATCCTCTCATAGGGCGCGACTCTTAGAGGCTAGGTTCCTCTCATACATATGATGAAACCTTCCTGAGATGCAAACATAGAAATCAGATAATGTTCTGCATTCAGGACATTAAAATTTAATAAATCTGGAGATCGAAATTCTGCGTTTTCTTGAAAGTCGAAAAATCTGTGCTTCAACTTTTGTAGTTTTCTGAAACTAAGAACTTATAGAACCCTTAAATCTCTCATCCTTGCCATTAGATTTGTTTACATTTACATGGTATCAGAGCCAGGCTGTGCGTATCCCAAACAAATCTAAATACCAGGTTGCTCTAAGAAATTCGTATTTTCCAAAAAAAAAAAATCGAATTTTACTCACATTTTTCATAATGTCAAGTGTGATCAGATTTGAAGATCGCCTTGCAGGAGCAGAAAATTTCACATCATGGAAATTTAGAATCATGATGATCCTTAAGGAACATAAAGTAGACTCTCTTGTAAGAGAAAATTTGGAGCAACCTAAGTCTGAACCTGAGAGAACTCAATGGGTAGAAAACAATGAAAAGGCCATGAAAATACTTGTAGATGCAGTTAGGGATCACATAGTGCCTATCCTAGCTAAACATGAATCTGCCTACCTCATGTTCAAATCTCTTGAGAGTACCTATGAGATCAACAACACCTGCAGGACTCTTGCTTTGAAAAGGCAAATCAACAATGTTCAGATAAACAAAGGAGAGTCCATTAATGCATACTTCATGAGGATTACTGAACTGAGAGATCAATTATCCACCATTGGATATCAGATTGACAGCAAAGAGTTAGCCCTAATTGCTCTAGGAGGTCTTCCAAACTCTTGGGAGTCTTTTGTTCAAGGTATAAGTGCAAGATCTAAACTCCCTAAGTTTGATAGGCTAAGATCTGACTGTCTTCAAGAAGAATCCAGACTCTCCTCTAAAGAGAATAAACAAAAGAAAATAGATGAAGACATCCTTGCACTCAACTCAACATCTAATAAACAGAGTAAGAAAAAATCTTTCAAGAAAGGGTCTTCCAAAAGAAAGAGAAATTCCAATGGAAAGGGTCCTCATAAGAAGAAAGATATTTCTCAAGTACAATGCTTTAGATGTGATCAATATGGTCACTATGCATTGAAGTGCCCTGATAGGACTAAACAACAAACTTCCTTTGCTAAAGTAGGAAAGTCAAATTCAGATCATGAACCTGAAAATTTTGTGTTCCATTCAGCCCTTTCTAGTCAAGTATCCGAACCCACTCTCAACTGGGTGATTGACAGTGGTGCTTCTAGACATATCACAGGATTCAGAGAACACTTAGATACTTTGACCGAAAGGTTTGATGAAGAAGTAACCATCGGGGATGATTCAGCACACCCTGTAAGAGGGGTTGGAACTTGTTCTATCAAGTTGAAATCTGGGCTTTCTCTTCAACTCTCTGAAGTCTTGTTTGTACCTGGAATAAAGAGGAATCTTATATCCGTCTCTGCCCTTGAAGACAATGGTTATAGAGTTACCTTTATAGATGGAAAAGTTCTTGCCTGGCCTAAAAACTCATCCATCAAGAAAGCCCTCACCATAGGTGTAAGACAAGGGTACCTTTATAAACTATGCATTGAAGTTAATCAAGCCCTTACCATTGACACCTTTGATTCAAATGAGATTTGGCATAGAAGATTAGGTCACCTTCATTTCCGTGCCCTACCTTCTGTGGAAAAACTTGTAACAGGCTTACCTAAGTTAAAACCATCTCATGAAGGAACTTGCAAAGGTTGTGCCTTAGGGAAGAATTCAAAGGGATCCTTTCCCTCTAGTTTGAGCAAAACTCTTAATGTGTTAGAATTGGTTCACTCAGACTTATGTGGACCCATGTCTGTACCCTCTAAAGCAGGATTTCTTTACTATGTCATATTTGTAGATGACTTCTCTAGGAAAACCTGGATCTACTTCCTTAAGTGTAAAGAATCATTAGAAATCCTCAAAAGGTTCAAAGAGTTCAAAGCCATCTCTGAAAATTTCTCCGGAAAGAAAATAAAGATCTTAAGAACAGACAATGGGAAAGAATACACCTCTGAGATTTTTAAGGAATTTTGCCTAGAAGCTGGAATTAAGAGGGAGTTCACAGTTGCCTACAATCCCCAACAAAATGGGGTTGCTGAAAGGAAAAACAGAACCATTGTAGAAGCTGCTAAGGCAATGCTACTTGACCAAAACATTGATACTTCTTTTTGGGCAGAAGCATCTAGGACTGCTGTCTACATTCAAAATAGATGTCCTCATTCACATCTTGATAACAAAACTCCTGAAGAAGCCTTTACCGGTGTGAAACCTGACATCAGTCATTTTAGGATCTTTGGCTGTCCTGTCTATATTCATGTACCTAAAGAGAAGAGATCCAAACTAGAACCTTCCGGAAAGAAGGGGGTGTTTATGGGTTATAGTGAAAATTCCAAAGCATACAGGATTTACATTCCCGGGCAGAATCAAATTGAGTTGAGTCGAGATGTCATCTTTGAAGAAGACATTGCATTCAAAAGGGCAAGAAGCTCCTCTGAGTTAGAAACCCTTTCTCCTAGTGTACCTGAGGTGGAACCTGATTCTGAAATTCAGAGGGAGCATTCTGAGGAAATGTCACTCGAACTTCCATCAAGTGAGAATCCAAATGATAATAAGAGACCACTTTGGGCCAGGAAAATGCTCAAGGAAGCTGAGGTTCATGCAGCACCCAAAGGAACGTTCAGGGAGAGTAAAAGACCCAAACGTTTCTCTGGCTATGTTGCTCTAATAAACAACATCTTAAACTCAGAACCTGACTGTGTTTCAGAAGCCCTTCAACATCAAGCATGGAAAGATGCAATGACGGAGGAATATCAGTCCATTCTAAAGAATGATGTATGGGATGTAGTGCCTAGACCAAAAGGGAAATCTGTTGTCTCTTCCAAATGGCTCTTTAAAATCAAGCATGCTGCTGATGGCAGTATAGAAAAATATAAAGCACGTTTTGTGGCAAGAGGTTTTTCTCAAAAGGAAGGCATTGATTACGAAGAAACATTTGCACCTGTTGCCCGTTACACATCAGTGAGAGCTGTGATAGCCATTGCAGCAGCTAAAGGTTGGAAGATCCATCAAATGGATGTGAAAACTGCCTTTCTAAATGGAATCATTGAAGAGGAAGTCTATCTGGAACAGCCTGAAGGATTTGTGATATATAAACCTGACTCACATGTCTGCAGACTGAAGAAAGCTCTTTATGGACTTAAACAGGCTCCCAGGGTCTGGTATGAAAGAATTGACAGCTATCTCTTGGGATTAGGATTTTCAAAGAATGAGGCCGACTCCAATCTCTACTTCAAAGTAATCAAAGGTGATATGCTTATAATTATTTTATATGTTGATGATCTGCTAATAACAGGAGAGGATCACCTCATTGCTCAAGGAAAGCAGGATCTAATCTCTGAATTTGACATGAAAGACTTGGGTATCCTACACTACTTCCTAGGTTTAGAAGTATGGCAGAAATCAGAAGGCATTATACTAAACCAAGGGAAGTATACTATAGATATTCTGAAAAGATTTGGAATGTTGGATTGTAGACCGATGTCTACACCTATGGAAACCAACCTTCACAAATTAAAAGAAGCAGCAGTAGAATCTAAGTGTGCAGATCCAACTCTTTACAGACAAATGATTGGATCCTTGATGTATCTGGTTAACACCAGACCTGATATTTGCTATGCAGTGAATGTTCTCAGCCAGTTCATGTGTGAGCCAAAGGAAATTCACTTAATGGCTGTGAAACATATTTTGAGATATCTTCAAGGCACTATTGGATATGGTCTTCTTTACAAAAATGTTCAATTAGATCTTCATGGGTACTCTGATTCAGATTGGGCTGGGAGTGTAACCGATCGAAAAAGCACATCAAGATGTTGCTTCAGTTCAGGATCAGCTATGATCTCCTGGATTTGCAGAAAACAATCTTCAGTTGCACAGAGCTCAACAGAAGCTGAATACATTGCAGCCTCAATGGGAGCAAGAGAAGCAATTTGGCTTCGTAAATTGCTTGTGGGACTCTTTGGTGAAGCCCTTGAATCCAACAATTATATATTGTGACAATCAAAGTTGCATCAAACTCTCTGTAAATCCTGTCTTTCATGATAGATCGAAGCACATTGAGATCCCCTATCATTATGTAAGAGATATGGTGGAAAAGAAAGTAATTCAGTTGGAGTATATTAGTACAAATGATCAAACTGCTGACATTCTCACCAAGCCTCTCTCCCGAATCAAGTTGGAGCACTTCAGGAAGAAACTTGGTATGGTTGAAATGTAATTTGTTATTTATGTTAGAAATACAAATTGTTTATAAATTGTACTAATATATATAAAGAGTTTAATGTGTAAACTCTTTTGTCATGTGTGTGACTCCATGACTTTATGGGCCTACTTTTCTTGTATGCATTATTGAAAGGTGACGATCTTTCTAATAATGTACACTTGTAATTGACATTGTAAAGTGACGACTCTACAATGATCAAACTATCATGGCAGATATCATGTGACTTGATATTATGGACATGTCATGATAGTGTCTCTTATTGATATCATGGGACTTGATATCATTTGTAGATCATTATGATCATCATGGTGGATATTTATATCCATGGATATGCCATGAATTATGGTAGACATCATGTGACTTGATGTCAGTGCACATACCATAATAAGATATGATATGAAGGATGTCATGTGACTTGACAATATTGAGAAATCATATTATGTCTTAGATATCACGTGTTAGGTGATATCTCTAGTTATCTGGTTTGATATATCTTCCCTCGCTAAGAGGGAGTGTTAAAGTATGATAGCATCGGTCAGATCTGGTAGATGATTGCTGCAAGCACCATCATCTTTCTGAAGCTTATCGTTATTCTGGAAGTCATATCATGCGAGTAATAAAATTCGAATCATGATTAATGTTTTATATATCGAACTTTATATCATTCACTGTTTAGTGTAAAGATGTTATACTAACAGATTTTAATCTAAATGCTAACCCGCGCTCTAAGAACGTGTCCCATGAGTGGACGTGTCTCCACTCGTGGAGACACATCCTCTCATAGGGCGCGACTCTTAGAGGCTGGGTTCCTCTCATACATATGATGAAACCTTCCTGAGATGCAAACATAGAAATCAGATAATGTTCTGCATTCAGGACATTAAAATTTAATAAATCTGGAGATCGAAATTCTGCGTTTTCTTGAAAGTCGAAAAATCTGTGCTTTAACTTTTGTAGTTTTCTGAAACTAAGAACTTATAGAACCCTTAAATCTCTCATCCTTGCCATTAGATTTGTTTACATTTACAATACCAGTTTAAAATCAGTGATACAATAATGTAGCCAAATTATTGATTTATATTATTAAATACTATTCTTAAATTGAAAAAAATATCTTTGTTCCCCTTCAGATTTCCATCTTCCTTTAGCAGCATAATGACAACCAATTGAACTTAAAACACTTTTATTTTATTTCAGATTATCTATATAATAAGAGAAATTTGATGTAAATTTGTCATTGAGAGTAGTGAAAAAAGACATCAGAAATAGTTTTCTCGGATGACTTCCTTCTTTAAATCTATACCCAGGTCCTGCAAACCCAGACTCACCTGGGTTCACTCTGCAACAGACCCCAGTGGACCCAACTGAATTTGGGTCCATTTTGTAGGACCCTAGATTGCCCCACCAGGGATCCAATCAGGTCCTGGACCAGGTTTGAACCAGACCTAGATCCAGGAGTTTTCCTTAACAAACCAGTAACAAAGCAAATAAAGATTAATGCAAATAACAATAACATGCAATAAAAAAAAAGCTATTGACATCTTTAATGAGGAAGAACAGCGTGTGGGGGAGGAAGAATTTGATAACAGTGAGAAAGAGAAGTTAGGGGGAAGAAGGTCTGCCAAGCTAGCTAAGGCCTATAGGTAAACAAAACAAAATTTATTTGATAAGAAAGGTAAGACTGTGGTGATTGATAATGATGGGGAGCCTAATGAGGATGAGGAGGTTTTTCAACCCCTTCTAAATGAAGAGCCCAACCTTAAGGAAATACATGACCTCCCTCAATAGGAAGAAGATGAAGAAGAGCAGGATGACGAAGAGCAGGATGAAGAAGAGGAACAGCAAGAAAAAGAGGAACAGCAAGAAGAAGAAGAGGAGGAGCAGGAAGAAGAAGAGGAAACCTATATGTCTACTTCTCCCCATAATGAGATTATAGATTATGTTTCTGGAAAGAGGTAGATTAAGTGTCTGGGGAAGAAGATTCTAATAATGAAGAAGATCAAGAGGAGAACCAAAGGAAGGATCAAGAAGAAAAACAAGATGAAGCAGAGAAAATTGATCAACAAGAAGATCCTTTCGATTCCTTCAATGCTGATATTGAAGATCTCAGAAACAGAGTGGGTGATATTGAAAGGAACATGCAAGAGCAGGAAAACTATAAAAGCTGCAACAAACAAATGGAAAAATATATACAATACCCTCAGTCAATATCAAAATAGAGTGAAGAAAATGGAAAAAGCTTTTGAGAATCTTGTTAATATTACTGATGGTATAATGGAAAAATTTGTGATTAGTATGGTGACAGGACAGTTGAGGATCAAGAAATAGAAGAAGAAGCAGGGCATTGTGAATGATCAGCAGGATTCTGAAAAAAACAGAAAAAGTCCCAAGAGTTTTTTGGGGATGGCTTGCTGGGAGGAGTCATGGACATTCTAACTAAAAATTGGAACTATACCTGTTAGTTTATTTTTTCTTTTTTGTGGGCTCTATAGTGTTGTTTCTTAGCTGTTAGTAGGTTTGGGGCTGGCCAAGGTGCCAATCTTGCTATTTTTGTTGTTTCTCTGCTCTGCTATGTTCTACTTTTTGTAAATGGGTTCAGGGCCCTTCCCTGCTTATAATATCAAAAACATTGCAATAAAAATAAAACGTTAACTCATGTAGCTATGTTTCATTATTTCCTACCTTCTTGGATGCTTGGAGGAAATTGTACCCAATTTTTTTAGACATGGAAAGTGCTGTTCAAATGATGACAAGGACAACCACTTAGCTTGAGTTGGTAATACTCCTTTGCAACCAACCAAGTCAGTGGTAGTGGATCCACTCCAAGCAGTGCATGTACAAACATCATGGAGAGTACTTTGATACAAAGGATGCTGAAAATCAAGAATTGTATCCTTAGAATGGGAGATGGGAACTTTGTCCCCCAACTATGGTGGCTCATACAACTTAAGTTGGTTCACATTCACATCATATAAACCAAGCTAAGAAGAAAGATCCAATGTAAAGCATTTTCTCCAATTTACTGAAAAATCGTATAAGGCCATACCAAATAAGTTTAAGTTTAAGATGCTGCTGAGATTTGAATCCTTGGTTATCCAAGTAGAGCCAAACTTCATAACAGATATGATAATGCAGAGGAACTCAACATCACTAATGTATGGGCTTTAACCAAATGTTAAATAGAAGAAGCCTTAGCTTGCTCCCTTTGCCAATGGGAAGGAAAATTTGTGGTTAGAGCTATGTGAATCTAAAACAAAAGTTAATCTTGAGTCATGATCAAAAAGAAAGGGAGTAATAGGCCAGAGAGACATCATATGCACTGGAGAAACAACTTAATAGTTTTTGAAGCATCTATAGTTTTGTTTTATGGAATACATAGAACCAGTTTAGAAAACCTGCACACAACAACAAAGATGCAATTATGATTCCTAAGGGTAGTGCATAATCTACCAATAGATTCCAAGGATATGGATTCCCAAGGCATAGAAGGAACAAAAAGTGGCTGGTAAAACCAGATTTTCTATTTGAAGGTTTGGCGTGGATACATAATAAATATATCCCAATACAATCTTCACATGTTTCCTCATGGAAGCTCAATAAAAATACCATTAAAAATGCTGCAAAGTCTTCAATGTGCCAAAATGACCACCATAAGATGAGAAATGTGCCTCTTATAAATATGAGATGTGTTGAACCAATAAGCGCACAACTGATTTAACTTGTACAACAAACTTAACGTATGATCAAGAAGATAATTTTGATATGCTGTTATAGATTGATGTGAAGCTATAAGAAATGGTCCAAAGGAATAAAGGGAGTTCCAGTCATTATATGCAACAACTCTAATACTAACGATATGCAAAATCTTGGTAGGAGGGTCTACTCTGCATTTAAACAACTCTATCAACAGTCCATCAACTGCCTTTTCTGTACTTAATGATTGTATGAAATTGTCAGAATAAGAATCCCAATTAAGATGTCTTGTTCTTAAATCCTGGACTGTGAATTCAAAAACGTTAGGGGCTAGTGATCAGAATAGAGAATACTCTGTTTACCAAGGATTCTAACGTCATCACTTAAGAGCTTGAACCAATGCATAGAATCACTTGTCATAAGTGTTGTAGTTCTACTTTGCAGCAGAACTTTTTTTGGACTGATATATACTCAGATGATCTCCCTACTGAATAACATCAACTATCACAGAATTTGAAGCATCCACTTCAATCTCAAAAGGTTGAGGTAAATTAGGAAGAGAAAATGCTGGGACTCAGCAGAGGGCACCCTTGGGCTGCTGAAATGATTCAGATATTGTGATATTCCATGAGAAACACTTCTGCCTGTATTTTTGATGTTGTGGCCTAGCAATCTAAGAGTGAAACTGAATGATTTTTTTGTCAAAATTTATAGCAACAAGGAAACTTTTCAGAACCAGCACCTATGCCATCCTTTAAAACAGTGCCTCTGCCATCCTGTGAGTGTCTTCTTTCTCTATGCCTAAGTTAAGAAGAACCCCAACCAGCATTGAAGAAATATGTGTTAACTCGGTATTGATGATCCACAAGGAGGAATTCTTCACCTAACAGCTACTGAACAGCAAACATTGTGATGTCCGCCATTAGTTTTTTCACCTTCCTTAGGCACTGCTCTATTACAGGGCCATGAAAGGCCATCTGCCTTTTACTTGAAAGCAAGCGCACATTGGTATCCATTCTGCAAGAGAGTTTAGCGCCTTGAAAAAACGAATGAAGAATGTATAAAAGGAAAAAACATGGTGAGCTCATAATTGTTAATCAGCCTTTCACATGAGATTACAGTGTGAAGATCACAATAGAGATTGTTCCACCACCGCCATGAGAAAATTGTCGTCATCAAGAGGGAGCTCATAAATGTCACTAATCATTCAAATGAGTGGAGAAGCAAGATTGGGAATGCCAACTTTGGCGATGAGAATTTGATCTAAGGATGGCCATGTTTCAAATGCAATGTGTGTAATATGGTCTTCAAGTTGTGGCATGCCAAAGTTGGCAAGAAAGTCAGCTGCCTTATTTGCTTCTCTATAAACATTTTGGATGGAGTAATCCGATAAAGTGTTCAAAATAAGGCAAACATTGTTAAGAATACGATTGATCTTTGAGCTAAGAGAGCTACGCTTCCTAATGACATTCATTATTATCATCAAATATTCTTCAAAGGATTGCCATAAGTGTCTTGAGGTAGGATGCAAATGCAATTGGTGAATGTTTGAGCATATGCACTCCAAAAGGCACACTAAATTATTGGTGCAAAGGTTGAATGACCTTGTCTATGATCTTTACAACTTCTGCCTCCATCAAAAGTAAATCTTAGACTCTAATTTATCCCCCATTACATTAGAGGAGGTTGATCAATAATCACATTGGATCACCAAGGTTGAGGATTCTATCTTGACTAATGATGATAATGCAGGGGTTTATTAGGTTGATTTTGAGGTTGATGCAGTAGCCATGGCGAAGGAGAAGAGAGCATGAGCAAATCCATTAGATGTTGTGTAATGTCTCATCTCCAAAATTAAAATTAAACCCAACACCCTACAAACATAACACAGAAAATATATTATCTACGCAAACAAATACAAAACCAACAGATGGCGCTAACAATCAAACAATGGTGCATAGCTGTTAACAAAGTCTCTTAGGCAAGATGAAGCTTGCCTAGCATAATGGATATGGTAAAGAGGATATGCTGGCTTGTTGAAGAGGAATTCAAACCTTGCACAGGCAATGTAAAATCGATGCAAGATTCCAACAAGTTAAAGGACAGAGCATCATTTGAAAACCTATGAACTTCACAGCACTCCTAGGGAATCTACCTGGAACTTTCATTAGAAGCAAATGAAGATTGCAATTGCTATGGCCATGATATAAGAAGAATAAATATTTCAACCTTAGTTCACCAAGATCATGTTTCCTGTGTGGAGGATATCAGTTACTCTCCAAGTGTTTGAAATAAGAAGGAATCGGCATATTAGAAGAACCACAGTAGATAAATCATCAGACAGCTGCTTCAAAAAAGGGGATAATTATTATTAAAACTATAATTAAAGTTTACTTTTAATAATATCCAGGAGCATGAGAAGCGTGAGGAGAGTCCTGCCTTTTGGAGGAAAAAGGTATTTAAGAAAGACCAAGCAAGGAGAAGAATAGTCATGGAGAATTCATTTTATATTTAATTACTACTCCTTGTGGAACAAGAACTACAGTTCAACCAACCTGGGAACGAAACCCCTCTAGGTTAGAAAATAAAGCATGAAAACCCTTTTATTTTCCTTTCTGAGTTTGTGGACGAAAACTCTACTCAAGTAGATTAGAAGTTATTAATCAAAGGCACCCATTATAATAAACTATTGCAGACCTAAAGGAAATCACTAGTACTACAGAAAATAATACCTGATATAAATCTAGGCAGATTTCTAAGTATCCAAAGCAATTTAATAAATTTAATTTTAACAGTAACTAATAAACTAGCAAGTTAAAAATCAAGAATTCTTATTAATAATCAATTGTGTAAGTTTTATATTCTATGTGCTAGGGTTTGAAACTAAAGAAATAAAAAGGGGCACATTACATGTTGCTCACATACACACACGCGCGGATATCATGGCTGCAGCAGCATCAAGGACCTATCTATGACACAAATGCAAGACCCATTGTAGAACTACCAACTCTAGACAAACTAACGCAAGCTCCTGTCTACCATGGTTCTACTTCTGATTTTTGTATTCAATGCTATGGATATCATAATCCATGAGTTTTGTACACCTAGAAAATTTGACAATATTTTTATATTTAAAAATATTGTTTCCTTCAGCTCAAATCCCCTGTTGAACTTATTTGTATACTTGTTTATGTGATCAAAATAGGTTGTAGTTGATTAGTTTACTATGTCATTAAAGTTGATTTAGTAAAGAGTGCATAGAAATATCTTTAAATACTTTAAAAATCTCTATATTTCATGGTTTTTGCAATTTTCCAAGTCTTCGTGCCAAATCTAGGCCTAAGTCCAAAATTAATCTACCAAGTCTGTGCCAAGTCCAAGTCTGGTCACTATGGTTTTGAAAGCCACTTTCCACTGATTTTTCACAGTTCTTTTATTCAATTCTGTAAAATCTGTAGAAAATCTCTGTGCATTTGGTCCTTTCTTGGCCATAGTGAACATTTGGAGAACCTCAAGGAGAAATTCTGTAACATACCAAATGGAATTCTGATAACCAATTTATTTTTATTTACTTCAATATTTTTCAAGAGTTAGCTCCACATGTAACCTGAATACTAAGAATTGCCATGAAATTGTAATAATGGAATTATGTACGCAGCTGTTATAGATTATCAATCTTACAAAATAAAACACTCTTAATACTTAGCTCTGGTGAAGCAGCCTAAACACATGGCATCTCTTGATTCACAAGGCAGTTTTGGCTCAACCAGCCAGATTGTGGATTCTATGAATATTTGTTTAGCAGTTCTACAGGCAGTATGAATTGCAGATATCAATCTGCTCTAAATAAATAATATGTATACCAATTTGAATCGTTATGATTAACTATTTATGAACATATGATGTAATGAATCAACAGCAACCAGCGATCATAAGAAAACCATTACCATACTCTCCTGTGATTTATATGGCAGATGGTACCCAGCTGTTAACACACTCCTCATATGCAAATCACAGCCACAAACTTGATACTTTCTTAAATAGAGTTTCTCTCCAAGAGACATAACTCTTCTAATGACCCTTGATTGATATTTGAGAGGAATTATTTAAAAATAAACTTCAATTATAAATCTGAAACTAGCTTCCGAAAAACTAAATGTTTTACTGTCATTTGTTAGGAAAATGAAGGTGTCTCAACCTTTGATTTTTCTTACCATTGATTATTTAATTATTTAATGTTGATAATTATCCCATGTTGTCTTGTGAGCTACAGCTTGCGGTTTCTATTTCCAAGGAGGAGTCAAGTTGGAAGTTACCGTTTACAGGTAGAGTTGTGCATAAAGGCATTTTCTATTTTCTTGCTGAGTTTGCATGGAATGTGAGTTTTGGAGGTGCAGTTATTTTTTGGTAGGTACAGGTTTTGCATGTGCAGGTTTAATGACAATTGGCAGTTGCAATATTGCATGTGGTGACAATTGGAAACTTACCGTTATGCACCTATAGTGTTTTTGGCGCTTTCCATGTTGCATCTTCAGTTTTGAGTGTTGGATTTTAGAAATGTCTAATTAATGCATTGTAAGCTCTTATATATTGAGCACTTGTATTTTGGAGTTGTAGGTTGTTGTGTTGTTGAGATACCGTTATGCTGTCAGATTGACTCCAGAATTGTAACACAAACAAACTTCTGTAGAGGCTTGCACTGCAAGTGTATTGTAACCGTTTGTTTACAAATAATACATTGTTCAGACTTTGGAGTGTGAGGATTTTTTCCTAAAAGGGTTTTCCCCACGTATATTTGGTGTTATATGTTTCTATTGTATCTCTAATGTTTATCTTTACCTATTATGTGCATCTTCTTTATTGTAATTGAATAAGGGTTTGTAGAAATTTGCACATTCTCTCCTATGATAGATTGGTGTTGGAAGATTTTCTGCGTACCTAGCTTCCTTTCAGTTGGTATTAGAGTCTGATCACCTCTATTTCCTATTGTGGGTTAAAGGGATTTTTGTACTAGTCTTATTTTGAGTGGGAGCCTGTTGCGCAAATTTTTTGCTAACCTTGTTGCAAGAAGGAGATGGTGAGCACATCTAGTAGAGTGGAGATAGAGAAATTTAATAGAGGCAACTTTGGTTTGTGGAAGCTCATGATGGAAGACATGCTTGTAGACCGTGACTTGTGGACAGCTATTTCTGGAACTATGCCAACGGGCATGAAACAAAAAGATTGGGATCTGACGGATCAAAAGGCTAATGGTCTTATAAGACTTTGTTTAGCTGATTCAATACTCCTAAATGTTCATGAAGAGAAGACCGCTGCCCTTCTTTGGAAGAAACTTGTTCAAATTTATCAAGCTAAATCCCTAGTAAATAAGTTGTTCCTGTGAAAGATGTATTCTCTGTGGATGGAGGAAGGAGGACCTGTCGCAAATCACCTAAATGCATTCAAAATGCTTGTTACCCAGTTGAACTTTGTTGGTGTGAAAATGGAGGATCGTTGTATGACTTTGTTGTGCTCACTGTCGGATTCTTGGGACCACCTTGTCATGGCCATTGGAAGTACGACTACCACCTTTAAGATGGATGAAGTGGCTGTGTCATTGCTATCTGAAGAGATGCAGAGAAAATCTTCTGAAATGGCTAAGGAGGCTTTGGTGGTTCGAGGAAGAACGAAAGAAAAAGGAAAAAAGAACATGAAGCAAGAGAAGTTAGAATCTAAACCCATGGGAGATCTACTTCTACTGGTAAGACAAAGGCGAAATGTTGGAATTGCGACAAATCTAGTCACTTCCATAAAGATTGTAAGGAGAAAAAGAAGAAAAAGAAGGCCTTCTCCGATTCTGAACAGATTCCTTTGTCGTTGCCTTGGCAACGCATGCATTGCAAGATGTGTGGTTGATAGACTCGGGTGCTTCTTTCCATATGACTTCACATCGAGATTGGTTCTCTAAGTATGAAAGTTATGACGGTGGGAAAGTGTATCTGGGTGATGATTCTCACCTGGAAATTGTTGGTCGTGGAAGAGTCAAGATAAGATTCCCAAATGATAGAGTGAAGGGGATCGATGGTGTCCTGCATATCCCTAGTTTGGCATGGAACCTTCTTTCTGCAAGTAAATTGAAAGATGCGAGTGTGCAGGTTGTCTTCTCGAATGAAGGATGCAAGATGACAAGAGGAGCTATGGTGCTTGCTAAGGGTGTTTGGATCACAAAAACAGGACTCGATGAGTCCCGAGTCGAGTCGACCTGGCCGAGTTCTAGGGGCTCAGACTCGGACTTGGCCAAGTCTTGTCAAGTCCTACCTAGACTCGCCGAGTCCAGGCGAGTCCTGACAACAGGACTTGGCCGGCAGTGTTAAGTGAAAAAGGCAAAAAAAAACATAAATAGTCATCTAATTTGCCTTTTTTTTTGGACTTATATCTTCTCCCCAACCCTAAAAGCAACTTCATTTCATTTACTTGGCAAAATAGAAGGAGAAAAGAGAGCTGTGAGGAAAAACAAGAGTTCATTGTAGGGCAACGAGCAAGAAGGTGAAGACAAATCCATCATCAGATAGCATTTGGGAAGCTTCATACCAGCAAGGAGGTGCATTAGGAGCTCATTATCAGCGATTGGAAGGAGTTTGCATTGCATTTCAAGCCTAATCTAAGAGGTAAGTTTGATTTTAATTGGTTTTTTTGTGTTTTTTTAACAAAAAATTCGTTATAATTTGTAAAATCATTGTTTTTTTTGAGTTTGCATTTCTTTTTTTACAAACCCTACTTGCAACTTAAATAATTTTAGAAACCCTACTTGTTATTGCAACCACCTTCATTTGCACTTCAAACCATATTTTCACGATGTCTCAAACCTCAGGCAGAAAAGACCCTACTTGGAAACATGCTAAAATCTTTCCCGGGCAAAAAAAAGGAGAGGCAAAATGTAAATATTGCAAAACAATTTTTCATGGAGGCATAAATCGATTGAAATACCATATTGCATGCATACCTGTCCATGATGTAGTGGGCTACATTAATGCACCTCCTAAGGCTATTTGTGAGTTGCAAGTGCAATTAGAAACATTTGAATTGCAAAAAGAAATGAAAAAGAGGCAGAGGGAGGAGTTGGCGAGCATTAGTGGTGTTGGAGATGCTTCTTCCATGCCACCATACAATCCTAGTGCTAGTGCTTTTGCTAGTGCACCAGCTATGGGTACTCCTAGTGTTGTTGCTACTGCTAGTGCTAGTGGGAGTGTTAGCATTGGCCCTAGAGTTCATAAATCTAGGGTGGATTCATATTTTGTACCACACAGTACTCCTAGTTCCCAACCGTCGCTTGAGAGCATGGGTTGGAACAAGGACGCACATGTGCAGCAAAGAAATCAATTGCAAACTTCTGGTACTATTGCACCATTCCCTTCCATGTAGCCAGGTAATTCTTTTTTGTTTAATTGTTTTAAAATTTATAGTTTGATAGTTGATTCTTAATATCTTTGTCTCATGAATTTTTATATTTAGAATCTAGATGTATCTCATTATCGAATTCAAATTTAAAGTTAAAACTTTTCATTTACAATACATATCTAAGTAACTTATTAATTTATTTATGACATGTTTTAGGTCTCCCTTTTGGAAAAATATGGTTGATGCCATAACCGTATGTGGGGCAGGGTTCAAAGCCCCTAGCGAAGATGAATTAAAGGGCCCACTTTTGAGTCAAAAGGTGGCAGATGTAAAAGCACAAATAGAGGAGCAGCGCTTGCAATGGAGGAGTTTGGATTGCACCATCATGACTAATGGTTGGACCGATAGGAGAAATAGGACGCTGCTTAATTTTCTAGTTTCCTCCGCAGGTAATTGTACTTCCCTCAATGTATTGAATAATTTGAAATTTGAATTTGATTTAGTGATTAATATGGCTGATTTATGTTTTTTTAATTAATTGAATAATTGGTTTTGTTTTTTTTTCAGGTGACACCATCTTCATCAAGTCCATTGATGCTTCCGCCCATGTCAAAAATGCCACATACCTTTGTGAGGCTATAGAGGAGGTGATAACTAAGGTGGGCGAAGAGAATGTGGTTCAAGTGGTGACCGAAAATGCAGCAAATTATGTTGCTACTGGTAGAATATTGATGGAGAGGCACCCTACTATATTTTGGACTCCATGTGCTGCCCATTGCTTTGACCTCATATTGGAGGATCTTGGCAAGCTCCCATGGATCAAAACATGTGTGGATGCGGCAAAAAACATTTGCAAATTTGTATACAATCGCACATGGGTCCTTAGCCTAATGAGGCAATACATGGGGTTGAGGGAGTTGGCTCGTCCTGGCATCACTAGGTTTGCCACAAATTTTATCAAATTACAATCCTTGATTCAGTCAAAGGCATCTTTGAGGCGCATGTTTGTTGGTGAGGAGTGGACTTCCTCATCCTATGCTACGACCACTGCAGGGATTGATATGACTAATTGCAATTTTGATGAGCCAGGGTTTTGGGCACCAGTGGAGGAGATTGTGAAGGTAAAATTTAATTCTTCATTATGTTTTAATTTTTATTCATATTTTACTTTTATTTGTTTATTTTCATTCACACTTACTTAAGTTAATGTTTCACGATTTTTGCACTTTGCAGTTTATCGAGCCCTTGCTAGTTCTCCTACGAGTTGTTGATGGGGAGAAGCCCGCAATGGGATACAATATATGAGGTCATGGATAGGGCCAAAGAGGCCATTAGATCTGTCTATGGTGGAGTTAAGGAGAAGTATCATCCCATTTGGGAGATCATTGATAGGAGATGGCACCACCAACTTCATAGGCCCCTCCATGCAACTACATGTTTTCTAAATCCAGCCTTCCAATTCAGCCGTGATTTTCGTGCAAATAATGAGGTTCTTAGTGGGCTCTACTTGGCGATAGAGCGGATGTTGCCTACTGTTACTACACAGATAGTGCATTAAATAGACGCCTTCACTAAAGCACAAGGAGAACTCTTTGCACGTCAATTGTGCAAAGAAAGTAGGACGACATTACAGCTAGGTAAAAATATATTTAAGGGCATAATTTTCATCTTTTTATATTATAATTTTTATTAAATGTTGAACTTGAAACTTGAAACTTGAAAATTAAAGTTGGAAATGAGATTGATTTTGTTTCTTTTTCTCATCTCAGATAGATGGTGGCATATGTTTGGTGCTGATACACCGAACCTTCAAAATGTTGCCATTCATATATTGAGCCAGCCATGTAGTTCATCTGGTTGTGAGCGCAATTGGAGTATGTTTGAGCACATACACTCCAAGAAGCGCACTAGACTGTCAATGGAGAGGATGAATGATTTAGTATATGTTCATTACAACCTTCGGCTCAGACACAAGCGGATTTTTTACCATGACTCCACCCTAATCAAGCTAGAGGAGGCTGATCCACGGTCTGAGTGGATCACTGAGGCTACAGATGCAGTCTTTAGTGACGAGGACCTTGATTGGGTGGACTAAGCAGATAGAGAGGCTAAGGTTGTAGCCATGGCTGAGGAGGAGGCTAGAGTATGAGCAAACACAGCTGGTGTTGGTGAGAGTGGCATGGAGACACAGGCAGAGACTATGGCTGCAGCTGCTACATCATCCAGGGCCCTTAGACACCTTTGTAGGAAAGATGCTGGCTCCACTGTGCCATAGACTTTTAGCTATTGTTTTGATATTTCATATTTGTATGGAACATTTGATGTCATGAATTTCATATTCCATGAGTTTTGTATACATTTGACTATAGTTATATATCTTAGTGTGCTATTTCCTTCAGCAGCTCAGCTCTAATTTGTGTACTTTATACTTATGTGATCGTCATATACTTGTGTATGTGATCAAATTTGCTTCTATTTAATGATGTTATTGTGTCTTTAAGGTTTATTCAATAAAGAGTGCTTGAAACAAGTTTAAAACCCTTAAAAATCTCTAATTTTGTAGGGTTTTTCCATTTTGCCGAGTTCGGGCGCCGAGTCTCGAGTCCCAAGTCGAGTCACCCTAGCCAAGTCCGAGCCAAGTTTGAGTCTCGTAACTATGGTTTGGATAGGCACTCTGTTTCAGCTGGATGCATGCACAATTCAGTGCAATAGTTCTTTTGTGGAAAAGAAGAAGCGAACTTCTAAGTCACTATCCTCACCATTGGAACCAGCAACAAAGAAGAAAGTTGCATCCACTTCCGATGGTCGTGCTTTCTGGGTACCCAAGGGTGCTCATGTTTTGGAGATGAAGTTACCTACTAAGAAGACAATGCTTTGGCACCAAAGACTTGGTCACATTGGTGAAAGGGCTTGAGAACCCTGAAAAATAAATGCCTTGTTGAGGAGCTTGATGATTGTAATCTTGAGTTCGATTTTTGCAAATATTGTGCCTATGGAAAGCAAAACCGTGTTCAGTTTTATCACAATTCTCACAAATCTTTTGGGGTTTTGGACTATATGCATTATGATGTGTTTGGTCCTGTGAATGATCCTTCGTTATCAAAATTTGTATATTTTGTTTTTCATAGATGATTACAGTAGGACATTTATTTATTTTCTCAGAAGTAAATCTGAAGTCTTCAATCAGTTTAAGAAGTTTAAGGCCTTGGTAGAAAATCAGACTAGTAGGAAGATTAAGTGTTTCAGGACTGACAACAGTGGTGAGTTTTGTTCAGTAGATTTCGATAAGTTTTGTAAAGAACATGGGATTGAAAGGCATAAGACAACTCCATATACCCCTCAACAGAATGGAGTTGTGGAGAGGATGAACTGGACGTTGATGGAGAGAGCTAGGAGTATGCTAAGTGGAGTTCGCCTTGAACAATAGTTTTGGGTTGAAGCTGTGCCACTACAAGCTATCTAGTTAACACGTCTCCTACATCAACTCTTGTTGAGAAGACACCTATGGAGGTGTGGTCGGGCAAGAAGTCATCATTGAGACATCTTCGTGTGTTTGGTTGCAAGGCATATGCTCATGTGCCAAAGGAAAAAAGGTCAAAGTTGGAAAACAAGGCCATTAAGTGTATCTTCATCGGAATTGGTATTGGTGTGAAAGGGTAGAAGCTTTGGGATCCAGTAGCTGAAAAGATTCTCTACGGTCGAAGTGTTATCTTTAGAGAGATGAAACCTTCTTCCACTGTTTTGCAGCCTACAAAAGAACAAAAGAAAGAAGATGTGGTTCAACTTCCTCTTGACCCTAAGAAAGTTGAACCTAGAGCCCAGAATGAACCTAATGATGAGGAGAGCTTGAGAAACTATGAAAGTTTTGAATAAGAAGAAGAAGAAGAAGAACCTCAATCCCTCAGCAATTAAGGAGGTCTCTAAGAGATAGGCGACAGCCTAATAGGTTTGGTTATTCACCTGAAACGTTTGGTTATTCATTGTTGGATTCAAATTGTATTTGTGCTTTGATTGCTAACGTTGATGAGCCAAGGACTGTGCAAAAGGCTATGGGTATGAGTGATGCAAATTCCTAGATGAAAGGCATGGATGGGGAGATGGCTGCATTGAAGAAAAATAATACATGGTATTTGATGCCCTTTCCTAAAGGATGCAAACTCATTGGTTTCAAATGGGTGTTCAAGAAGAAAGTTGGTCTTGATGGCAATGTTGAGAAGCATAAAGCAAGGTTGGTCGCGAAGGGTTATTCACAAGTGGAGGGAATAGATTATGGTGAGATATTCTCTCCTGTTGCAAAGCTGACATCTATTCGGTTCCTATTATCACTAGCAGCAACATATGATTTAGAAGTGGAGCAAATGAATGTGAAAACAGTTTTCCTTCATGGTGACTTGGAGGAAGAAATCTATATGTCACAACCTAAACAATATGCGGTTAGAGATAAAGAAAGTCTGGTATGCAAGTTGAAAAAGTCTCTGTAAAATGTGGTGCCAGAAATTTGAAACCTTTGTGTTGAGTTTGGAATTTTTGAGATCTAAATCTGATCATTGTGTTTACTACAAAACTATTAATGATTGTTTTCTTATCATTGCATTGTATGTTGATGATATGATGTTTTTTGGGAAAAATAAAAGTTTAATTTCAGATCTAAAGTCCCAATTGTCATGACAGTTTGAAATGACGGATTTAGGTGCAACTTGGTATATCTTGGGGATAGAGATCAAAAGAGACAGAGCTAACAAAAAGCTTTGGTTAAGCCAAAGTAAGTATGTGAATGCAGCATTGGAGAGATTCAACATGACAGCTTGCAGACATTTAGTTGTTCCTATGTTGCAAGGGAAAAAGCTTTTTGTGGAAGATTGTCCAAAGTCTCCTTCTGAGATGGAGGACATGTGACTAGAGTACCCTATGCTAGTGTTGTAGGTAGTTTGATATATGTTATGGTTTGTACAAGGCCAGACATTGCCCAAGCAATGGGAGTCCTAAGTCGCTTTATGGTTAATCCTAGACGAGTACATTGGGATGCAGTTAAGAGAGTGTTCAGATACTTGTGGGGTACTTCTGAGTATGCCCTATGTTTTCATGGTTATCCTACTAGACCCCAACATTTAGTTTGTATTCGTGGGTTTGTGGATTTTGATTGGGTAAGAGATATTGACAACAGAAGATCCACTAGTGGATATGTATTCCCGATGTTTGGTGGTGCCATTAGTTGGATGAGTAAGCAGCAAGTTGTAGTCGCTTTGTCCATGACAAAAGCAAAGTACATGGCAGCTACTCATGCTTGTAAGGAAGCCATTTGGCTTAAGCGTTTGTGTTCCATTATTGGGATTGATGCAGGACAGATCACTATTTGTTGTGACAATCAAAGTGCCATTTGTTTGGCAAAGAATCATACTTTCCATCCCAGAACAAAACACATCAATGTTCTATTTTTTTTGTTCATGATATGGTGGAAGATGGAAAGGTGAAGTTGGAGAAGGTTGATACTTTGGCGAATGTTGTAGATACATTGACAAAAGCCAGTGAGCACAAAAAAGTTCACATGGTGTTTGGAGTCTATAGGCCTCATAGCTTCTAGCAGTTAAATCCTATTACTTCCATTGACTCTTCAAAGGTGTTAGAAAAGTGGAAGAATGTTAGGAAAATGAAGGTGTCTCAACCTTTGATTCTTTTACAATTGATTATTTAATTATTTAATGTTGATAATTATCCCATGTTGTCTTGTGAGTTACAACTTGCAGTTTCTATTTCCAAGAAGGAGTCAAGTTGGAAGTTATCATTTACAGGTGGAGTTGTGCATGAAGGAATTTTCTATTTTTGTGTTGAGTTTGCATGGAATGTGAGTTTTAGAGGTGCAGTTATTTTTTGGCAAGTGCAGGTTTTGCATGTGCAGGTTTAGTGACAATTGGCAATTGCAATATTGCATGTGGTGACAATTGGAAACTTATTGTTATGTACGTGTAGTTTTTGTGGCACTTTCCATGTTGCATCTTCGATTTTGAGTGTTGGATTTTAAAAATATCTAATTAATGCATTGTAAGCTCCTATATATTGAGCACATGTATTTTAGAGTTGTAGGTTGTTGTGTTGTTGAGATACCGTTATGCTGCCAGATTGACTCCAGAATTGTAACACAAACAAACTCCTCGAGAGGCTTGCACTACAAGTGTATTGTAATCGTTTGTTTACAGATAATACATTGTTCAGGCTTTTGGAGTGTAGGGTTTTTTTCCCGAAAGGGTTTTCCCCACATATATTTGGTGTCATATGTTTTTCTTATATCTCTAATGTTGTTTATCTTTACCTGTTATGTGCATCTTCTTTATTGTAATTGAATAAGGGTTTGAAACTGTAGAAATTTGCACATTCTCTCCTCTAATAGATTGGTGTTGGAATCTTTTCCGCGTACCTGACTTCCTTTCATCATTAACAGCAATCAGAGATACCAAGCAATCCTTCAGCTAACAATTATGTGTGGAGATTGCTTCCTTTGAACTGATTGAATAGTCTTTGATTATTAGGTAACAATGAGGATTTGGAGCAAATTGATTTTAGACTGCAACCTATGAATCCTCAGGTTCAGGTTGTTGATATGTAATAAGAGCCTTGGCCTTTCTCTTGGCCTATCGAGCTCTAAACTATTCAGTGCAACGATCAGGCCTATGGCACTTTATCTTTCTTTTGCCAGCAGATGAAGATGGCTGACCAAAATCCTTAGACTGTCTTTAGGATCGAACTGAGCCTTAATGGGGAAGGTATTTGAGGAAGATTGTTGGGCATGCAAAAATTTCAATCAACAAACGTAAGTACAGCTGTAAAATAATCGCCATTTTGAGCAGAATAGATTTGTAGCAATAATCGTCAAAAAGAAGACAAGACGCAACCTCAATTTCTTTTATGATTAAACAGGTATAGCATAAATATTACAGAACATTCCCTGCTTATGATAGTGGCAAACCCCATCCATCCTTGTAATAAATGCCGACATTTCCTTAATCTCCCAAAGATCCTACCAAGTGTATGCTTGAAAATCCATTAGAGCTAGGCAATCATTTATAGGGTTAATGTGTTCACAATGTATACATCTTACAATTATACACAACTGGGCCTAATTTTTCATTAGCAAAATGTACAATTTATTATCATACAAGGATTGATGTTTAACCAAGCCTCTGTCATGCACAACCCAATACAAATGAGGAAAAACACTGAACAAAGATAATGTTCTAACGTTAGACTCTACGCCGATTGAATCAAAAAAGACCCATAAGTTGATAGTTTCTAGATCGGAAGCTTCCGCTGCATGATTAGATGAACTGCCTAGTAATTTTTCAAAGGATGTTTCCAATCAGCTATCTAACTCAGTCCTCGGTAAAACAAATCTTTCGATCATCAAATAGCTGAGAAATTGATAACATTTTGATATTTTTCAAAAAACAAATGTAAATAAATAAACCTGTTAGATCAGCTCCCTGCAATTTCAAGGTCTGAATGGCGTCCTCGAGAGCTTCCTGGGGCTCCATTTCGAAGTCATTGATGTTTTCTTGGACCAGAGCATTAAATGCCTCCTGCGATATCTGAACTTTTCTGTTTTTCCCTTCCATGGCCATTGCTTCCTCCTCCAACAACAAAGGAAAATGGCGCCCCTGCGGTTCAATTCGAGAGGTGAAGAACCAAATAGAACTATGTTTTTTTTCAAATGTTTGAAGTTGAATATAATGTTAAAAAGGTTTGAAGAAAAAGAAAAATGAAGTTGCCTTAGCTTGGCCTATGCTAATCCAATTATACGCATACAAATAAACATTATTAGGGGAAAGGGCCCAGTAGTCGTGCACCCTAACTTCGCGCTTCTAATTATCCTACGTCGAAATTTCAAACACCCAATTTTGACTTGGCAAGTTCTCTGCTTACTAAGGTTTCAGGGCGCATCATATGCCACATCAGCATGCATTTTTTCGAAAAAGGCCCCAAAAAATAGTGAGACCAATTCTCGTGCATTACATCATGAGTAGTTGAGCTGATGTGGTATCACATGATTGGTTGCTTTTTAGATCAAAAGCATACATTTTGTTTAATTATGGGTAGTCAAATCACAACTATTGGACATTATATAAACGACTATTGGGTATTATATGTACGATTGGGTGCACGACTATTGGACCCCGCACGACTATTGGGCCCTCTCCCCTAGTAATAGCATTCAATGTATAATACGCACGTTGATAGTACATATCATAAGTTTCTTGTATTGCTTTAAGCTATAAATTGGGGCCTTTGGGGTAATGATTTGTAAGAAAGTACAAGATGAGAGGTACTAAATTCACAAGTATTAGATTGAGGAGAATCTTGTATTATTGTTTGTGAAGATTAATATATACTTGGTGTTCTATTTGTTGGTGGAATTTTTTTTCAAAAAGATTTCTTCATGTAAATTTAGTGTTGTATATTTATATGGTCTGTCGATTTCATGTGCTTTCTATTTCTATTTGCATATATCACTTAATTCATGCTCACTAAAATTTATACAATATGTTATTGTTGCAATAGTTTGACTCTATTTTCAATAGTAAGCATCTAAAGACAACAGTACTCTCATAAGTATAAACTATCTTCCATTTAGGAGCTCAAAAAATTGGGGACTAACCTTAAGAGGAATAGTTCATGGTATTGAAACCAAGTTTATGGCACTAGCAAATGAAGTCTCAAAGATATGGGGATTTATCAAAAATGTGATGAACTTATATAGCTCCTCAATGGATGACTTGGTCTTTACCCACTTGAAAAGAGATCCTCTCTTTAGATAAAATTCAATGTATCAAAGAGAGTCCATACCACTAAATTTCTTTAACATGGGGTAGGTTTAAAGAAGCAAGACGATACCTATGGCTCTACTTTTATCATCCTTGACAATGTCTAAGTGTGATTTGTTCAACATTTTGCTCCTATAAATAATACAGTCTCTTAGTATTTATTTATTACATGGTTTGAATGTATATGACTCACTCTCTCAGTCATTTTGTCTATTTTTTGTAACTAGTTTACAAGTTATCTCACTAGACAATCTCACAACCATTTTGGTCCATGTAAAAATGAAATATATCTTTCATGCCTAATGTCAAGGCAATGCTTCTATGTATTTTCTATCAAATTTTTAATCTAATGAAAGAGAGCCATTTTCCCTCATTTGACTTACTAAAAAAAGGTTATAGAAGAATCTATTTAAATGATATGGCACTCTAAACATGTATGTTGCACATAGTGAGGAGTGCCAATATAGTGGGAATGGAGTGGTCTTGAAGTTTGTGAGTGACATTATGCATTAAACATATCTTCTTCTCACCTCCCACAATGGTAAAAGGAATTTTATTTAGTTTAATCTAGGCTAACTGATCTAATACATTATATAAAGCACAATCAACCTAGATTAATATAGAGTTGGATGGATAATCACAAATAAAAATATAAAAAATAAATGTGATAGATTTGAGTACTTATCTCTAAAATAGATGGAGGAATGAAGCTAATGGTGTACAAAATTGAATTGCTTCAAGCATAGATTATATTGCCCTTAGAATGATAATTGTTTCATATTCTATGCAGACCCATAAAAAAAAATTGGCTCAAACCTAAGCATTGTAGGTTCAACTCTGATTGTTAAGGATTCAACTTGCCACATGCAAATCTAATATATTAAAAGATTTATAAGTGCTTTGATATATTTTACATGTTTGGCTTGTATAGATTGTAGTGTTTATGAACATTGTTTAGGAATCTATTGAATCATTAGCTTCAAGTAATTGTCCTAGGTCAAATCCCTAGTTAGACCAACTTCACGACTTTGAATGAATATTTGAAGACAATGTGCATAAACATCCATGTTTCCTATATGCTTTTGATGTGTAATGGTACATTGAATGTCATTAAATAGAAAAGAATATAAATAAGTTACATAAGGTTGTACAATATCATCTTGTAACAACTCATACAAGAGGGAAGGTAAATTAGAATTTAAATTTAAAATTTTGAATAATTTATGGTTCAATTATGCATTTCTTGGTATTGAACCCCATCAACTCCATGTCCAACAAAACCAAACTTTAGTATAAATATGATAATTTTGAAGCACAAAGTGAATGTATAGAAAGATGTGTGAAGGGGATGGACCAATTGCTAATATATAACAAATGTATTGGGTTTAGTGAAAAATGGCGATGGCATAAGGTTAAATATATGGAAACATGCATAAATAGGAACATGGTGGGTAGTAATAGTTATCAAGAAATGAGTCAAATTTAGCATAAGAGTATGTTACTTGTCAATCTATAATTACATTAAAAATATTCCACCAAGGTGGACACAAAATTGATTGGAAAAAATGGCATAGACCATATGCAAATTACATTTTGCCCCCAATTTGATTGCATGCAAATTTATTATAAACATATATTTCAAAGTATATGAATCAATCTCAACTAACATAAATAATAAATATGCAAACACTCATTAAAGATATTGATTAAAAAAGTATAATAATTCTTCTTATAATTGTGTTTTCATATTCACCTCCATCAAATATAAACAAACATAAAACCAAAACGCATACACATAAATAAAGCAATAAATCATAAACACGAAAAAATAATTTGTCATATAAAAGACAAAACATAAATTATAAAATATAATAAAAAAGTAGTATAGATATTATAAAAACATTTATCTAAAAATTTAAGAGATGTCAATTTGAATTTATTTTATTTTATTTAAAAGTAAAAAAAATTGTGAACACATTCAAGCCATTACACTCCACCCTTACTAACAATTTAGAATACATTTGAACATAAACTAGCATATATATATTTAATAATATATATAAAATGCATTGACGGATATCCTTCTTGAGGCACCTATTACACATTTATGCGAGAAATTGTTAAACAAAATAGGCACCTCGAGAAGGATATATCTCAACGTATTATATATATGTGTGTGTGTGTGTGTGTGTGTGTGTGTTCTAGTAGAATTCATGGCACAACATGGAAGACATAAAATTAATTAGGGTCAAGGTTAGTGTTAGGGTTGGGGATAGCATTAGGATTAAGGTTAGTGTTAGGATTAGACATAGAAATAGGATCAAGGGTAGGGTTAGGGTTAGGGTTAGAGATAGATATAGGATTAGGTTTGGGATTGGGATTAGGATTGGGAGTAGGGTTAAGGTTAGGGTTAGGGTTAAGATTAGAGAGAATTACGGTTAAGATTAGAGTTAGCATTACTGTTAGAGTTAATATTAGGGTTAGAGATATAATTAAGATTAGGGTTGGGGTTAATGTTAGTATTAGGGTTCGCGTTAGGGTTGGGGTTAGAGATAGAATTAGAATTAAGGTTAGGGTTATGGCTAGGATTAGGAATAGAGTTATAGTTAGAGACATAATTAGGGTAAGGGTTGCAATTAGAGTTAAGAGTTGTGCTTATTATATTACTATATATTAGGGTTTAGGCTAGGGTTAAGGTTAGAGTTGGAATTAGAATTAGGAGTAGGAATAGTATTAGTGTTATGATTAGGATTAGGTTAGAGATAGAATTAGGATTATGGTTAAGATTATGATTATAGATAGAATTAAAATTAGGGTTAGGGTTAGATAAAATTAGGATTAGGTTAGGGTTAGGGTTAGGGTTAGGGTTAGGATTAGGGATGGTGTTAGCATCATGATTAAGTTGTTAGGTTTAGGTTTAGGGTTAGGGATAGAGGTAGGGTCAAGATTAGGTTTATGGTTAGGGTTAGAGATAGAATTATGATAATAATTTGGATTAAAATTAAGGTTAAGGTTCAAGATAGGGTCAAAATTGATGGGCTCAATCATTGGTTAGTTTTCCTTTTAATATTTTATACTTTAATAATTTCTTCTGCTAAATTTCAAGACATTATCAAGATCTTTTTATACCTTTTACATACTTTTAAGCAATCTTAAGTATGTGGAAATGGAAATATGTTATGTTGATATATGTATGTGTGAATGCATGGATGTATATGAAATTTAATATGATTCTATGTTTAATTTATGATTATTAATAATGAGGATGCATTAGGAATAAGACTAACACTTGCAGCAAGAAGGACTGTCAACCCACAACAACAGGTTTCTCAACTCGCAACATAAGGACTGCGGATTGTTGCAGAGAGTCAAACAAACAAGGTGTGACACTTTCAGAAGGAATGAAGGTAGTCATTTATTGATCAGTTGTGAGTCATTTCATAACACTCTTGCTTACCAAATAAGACAACCAGGGAGAGAAGGAGTCTACTCACAGTTGGGATAATTTATGACATAATTGTTCTAGGGAACACGTTTTTGTTATGGGCAATTAAATTGTTGGGCATAAAATCCTAATTTGGTTTCTTTACTCCTACTTAACATAGTTATTATTTTACGTTTCAAACTAAGTATTCTTCCTATCTTTGAGGGAGAGTTGATAGATGTTTCATAAGTTTTTTTTCAATCCTTGAATAATGAAACTACTCACAGACCCTATATAGTGGGATCTTTTGTCAAGGAGGAGATCTAATTAGCTAGTTACTTAGATTATCTATTTTACCATTATTACTAAATACTTGGAACAATAAAATGTGTGTTACATTACAAAGATATTTAGCAGATTCTTGTTAGATTTCATATAATAGTTCAACGTAAGAATGAGTAAAAGGGAATTGGTTTTACATCATGATTTGCTAAGTAAGTGAGTGTTTGATAGGTCCTATAGAAACAACAACTCAAGCAAGGGCCACTTGAGGTACTGTTGAACCACTTTAATTTATGTTGTTATATTAGATAATGCATTGTTAAATTCAATTGATAGTCTTTAGCTATATGTTTATAAATGCATGTGTGGTCATTTATAAATTGAATTCTATAGTTTAATGTTTGGTTTCATTCTCCAGAGAAATTAGCTAGGTTAGGACACTATAGTTTTAACAATTGATAGTTATAGTCTTAAGCATTAGGTAACCATATTAGAAGGTAGTTGTTTACATTCATTTCCCCTATTTTGTGAATCAACAAGTTTATTTCAATTTCCATCTTTTACTATATTTTGTACATGTGTATTTTCCTATACTCCATTGATGTAGGATGTGTCTAAAATCCATGAATGCATATATTTTGTCTAGCACTATCTAAAGTTTTATGACTCCTTGGATGATAATTTAATGCAACCATGTCGTAAAAGATGAATTGTTCAATTAGGGATTCTTAGGTCCTCTGAGCTATGTGCATACCTAGTAACACCAAGTTAATTTGACATTAGAGTGGCTCCCCATTTTTGGTGCCATTGTCGAGGATGGTGCTAAGTTCGGGATTATTTTGTGTGCTTTCAATTCCTTTCAAGATTTCATATTATAGAATTTTTTTTTTAACACTAGGGTAATTAGGTATTTTAGCCATCAACAAGAATACGAATCACTAACAATGTGTAGGAACTGCTAATCTCAATAGTCACAACCATTGCATGTGGAGGTAGTGAGATGCTCTAGGAAGATTCCTCCCCTTGACACACAAAGCATTAGAAGATATTAGTGGACAAAGTGGAGAGATTGAGGGAATAAATGAGGAACAATTATCCCTTACACTAGTACCTACATCAAATACATAGGAGGCTTCCAGGATACAATTTGATATCATGGTTGAAGAAGTTATGGATAACCTTGGAGAACATGTAATGTTTGAATTACCTATAACCAACCAGGAAAGGGTTGTTGCACTAAAAATTATACCTCCTTCAACACTGTCTATTTTCTATGGCCTAGTTATAGAGGATCTAGACACCTTTCTCTTCAAGTTTGATGTGTTATGGCGAAGCTATGACTACACTACAAACGATCACCAGATTAAATTATTCCCAATCATGCTAAAAGATGTTGCTTTGCATTGGTTCATGGGGTTGGGAAGGAATATTGTTCCCAACTAGGATACTATGAAGACAAAGTTCTTGGAAAAGTATCAAGACTACTGTAAAGGTACAAATAGAAAGAGGGATGACATCTTTAGGATGTCACGAAGAGAGGATGAACCATTGGAAGATTATTTTGAGAGGTTTCAGTTTTATCTCAAGAACTCCCATCAAAACAAGCTCTCCCTTAAATCTCTAAAACTAGTGTTTTTAAGGGGAGTTCATGAAGATTGTATGGATTCCCTCAACCTCATTGGGGCAAGGGACATCTCACAATTACCCTTTGATGAGATTTGTAAAGTGTGTAGAAATTATTCTAGGTCATTCATCAAGAAGATCAGAGGTGACAGGACATTTTCCATCAACAAAGCATTCACTAGAGTCTTAAGGGTAGAGCTTAGCAATATTTTGTCCAACATGAAGGAGGACATCATTAGCCACTTGACTACTCAATTAGATACCCTCCATATCAAGAAGAAGCAATAAGAAGCAAAGACAACCCTCACATAATTCTATCCACACTATCGCCAGAAGAAGATCAATTGCAAGTGCAAATAGCTGGCCAGTATCTCTGAAGACAACCAAGGAAAGCCATAATTCCATGCCTTAGAGGATGAAGAAGTTCAAGTGTTTATTATCGCTCAATGAAAGCCATGGCAACCAAGATAAGGTATTCCATAAGACCCCTTGACCTATAATATGTCATTTTTAGGTAATAATTCACATTTCTCAAATTGGAACCCTCAGCCCTGGGCCAATGTACAAAATCCACAATGGCCAATGCCCCAAGCCTCTAATTGGACTCAACAACAAGACATATGGCCACCAAAGAATTACCAAGGACCTAATTATAGTTCCTAGTGGCCACCCCAACAAAACCAATGGCAACCACAATTTCAAAGAGGTCAATAGTGGCAAAATCAAAACTCAAATTACAAACAACCACAACAACCCTTGCAATCACATCAGCCATCCATACTTCCAAATCCAACCATGGTTGCACCAACACCACCAAGAGCACCTCAATTTCCAGCACAACCTGCACCTAACCCCAATAATAAGCCTGTTAGATAGGCTTATGCTAATGAAACCATTCAATACTCTACTTATGGGGTTGAGGTGAGGGATGTTCACCTCATATCAGGGGAAATGCTAGCTGGGACTTCATCTCCTCACATCTTAGAGTTGACTGATGAGGATCTCCCAACATTATCTCTATACAAACAACCTAGGGAGCCTAAACCAAATCACGATAAACCAACAAACATAATTCAAGAACCTCCATTCCCTGAGAGACTAATAATACAAAAACATCATTCACAAGCTAAATATAATCTATTAGGACACCTCAAAGATGTTTGCATTAAGATACCTCTCATTTAGGAAATTAATGAAATGCCATTTTTTAAGAAGACAGTGAGATAATTATACCTCAAGAAGCCAAGCAAGAAACACAAGATCCTCATAATGTGCATGTTTTAGGACAACTTGTAGACATTATGTTAGGAAATATAGCTATTCCTAAATATGCAAACCCTGGGAGCCTTGTTGTGGATGCCAAAATCAATGGCACTCTCATCAAGAATACCTTAATTGACCTAGGAGCAACCATTGATGTAATGACAAAGGAAACCGTGAAAGAGTTACAACTAATGGAGCTCAGACCAACACCTACTATGTTACAATTAGTAGGTCTACAGTGAAACCTGATGGAATTATAGAAGACTTGGTTATAACATTAGAATCCTTGGAATACCCTATAGACTTTATGGTGTTACAGCCTGAAGCAAATCTTGCAGGGAACCCCCTCATCCTAGGTAGACCTTGGTTGGCTACTGCAATTGCCTTCATAGGTTGCAAGTTTGGTAACATGACCATTTCCAATAGAAACATAGCCAAAAATATAATCCTCTATCCACCTACCCAGCCACATGTAGATATGGAGCAAACTATATGGCCTGCCCTAGATGAGGATGATCAATACTCATTACAAACATTAATGGCTATTGAACTTAGTCCTATATTAGAAATCCAAGATGAAGATAAACTGCTTGAAAGCATCATGCAAAACAATTATGGTAGGGACCCACAACAATATGATTGTTTAACATGCTTGTAAAACCCATTGCAAGACATAATCCCTGATAATACATCCAAGTCCATCTCTCAATTTTTTTCATACCTTATTTCCACATAACTACATTCACAATATAGAAAGCCTTGACATTGCATCTCTCAAAACATCAACCTTGACATTAGAGATTACAATGGGTAAGACATTAAATGTAAATAGTCGATTGACTGTTGCACAATTGTTTTTACTGTTAAACATGTTGCAAGCACACACAACTACATTTGCATGGGATTACCATTATATGAAAGGAATAGACCCAAACTTATTCATGCATAGAATTTGATGAGCCCATTTATTAGCTAGTTTTATGTTATCTTTATGCTGCTTATAAGAAATTCCTAGGACAATTATTCCTACAATATGCCATCTTTTATGTTTATTATGTAGACCTTGAACTTGGTAAAAGTATATGAAAATCCAATTATGATATGATAGTATTGCTTGGTTTTTATGTGAATATTTATGATGATTGATATGTTTATTCATGGTAGTTATATTTGTGTTTATTCATGGTAGTTAGTATTGTGTGTGTGTTTTATGAACTAACCCCTTGAAACTTGAGAAGACACTGTAGCCCGCAACAACTAAAAAATGCAACCAACATGTTGGGACTATAAAATTTTGCAAATTTTATAGTAGCTTAGATTTATGAACTCAACAAGACAGCTGCATTTTGAGTGCAAAATTGCTTTAATTCATTTAGGGTGATCCCACAATAGTGGTTTACAATTTTGGCCAAACTGGACACTGAAATATTTTTTCTAAATAAATCTTCACTTTTGGGAACCTATAGCGGCTAAACCACAAGGAATTTGAAGATGATGCAAACAAGAGTTTGTGAAATTTTTTCTGTAGATTCTAAATATATTTTTTTCAAATTTTTTGGAATCAAATTGCACTTCTTTTTCCATCTCCCTCAAAAACTAGTTTTTTTCATAAAACAACATTTTTAAAAAGTGACACTCACCATATAACACAATATTTTTTCCATGAAGGATAAAATTCTAATTCTTTTGAATTTAGATTTGTAACTTTGATATCTAGTGCTTCCACTTGGTTAGATAGTGTTTTATTGAATATTTTTTCCTTAATCAAGTTTTGAAGTCAAACCACCTGCAATTCAGACATAGGTGGACCATATAATGCGTAACTTTTTTTGTATGTATCAAAATTCAATTTTTCTCTTTTTGTTGGATCAAGGACTTCAATATTGGTGCACTCTATATTTTCAATTTTTTTTTGATAATCTGCTATTTTTCCACATGTGTAGAACAAAGAGCTTGATTTTCAGTGAAAAACCTGCATTCACAAGAAATAAAAAATAAATATAATAATCAAATTAAATTTAATTAAAATTATACTTTTTTGGAAGCTTATAATAAGGACTACATACTTACAAAAAAATAAATTTTAAATGAATTCATTTGATCCCCCAAAAGGTAAATCAAAAGTGGTTTTTTATCAACATTTTGATAGGTGTAAAGGAGACTCCATTATAGGTATGGCCTAAAACTAGCGGGGTTCTATTCGAGGGGGTTTGGTCTAAGGTGGTTTGATCAAACCCTCTTCAATTGGAATTCTTTAAATGCGACTTTTCAAGGCTTAAATCATTATATTTTCTAAAAATATGTGATTTCAGCAAAAATCAGGATCTTCTAGAAAGTGTAAACCACTATTGTGGCAACACCCTTGAACCATATATCATATTCCCCAAATAATCCCATAAAATTTGATCTTTTGACACACCAAATTCCCTCTTATCATCATTGAGCAAGAGCTTCTAAATAAGTAATCATATCGGCATGAGTAGGTCTATGTCTTTCCAACCCATAAGCTATAACCTTTTAATTCAGATATTTCTAGCATATCAACGAAAGGTTAAAATCGTCACATCAATAAGAGGATACATATTCGGGAAGACAAGGCTTGTTGTTTCACCTACGAAAAGGTTTTCGGCAAGAAAAATGCTATCGAAGTGAGATTTTCAAGTTAGCTTGAGCATATATGTCATGCCAATGGAATTTTATTGGCAAGATACCCATTCTGTCTCACTGATGAAGCACAAAGAAACATATTGGGGAGACATGTGCTATTGGAATAAGTTTCAAATGTCTTACTGACTCCATATGTCACGCCGATGAAAGTAGCATTGGAGAGAGTCTTGTCGATTCATCTGAAGGAAGAAGATGATACATCAGAGTAGCTTTCAATTTTTTCAGCGATACTTATTCTCTTGCTAATAGGAAATGCAGATGAATCAAAAGTTCATCGGTAGGAGTGATATTTGGTCTCCCCGATCGTATAAGGTGCCTAATGAACATTTGATTTGATTCAAACATATAGATCATCCATAGTTTAAAATGTATTGCCGATATGATCAATTGATCTGATAACAGGGAATTCAGAAAACTTGCTACACTCATGCTCGGAGCTAGACATTAATGGTTGCATGAATACACACTGTATAGATGATCCTCTGAATCAAAGTAGAACAATTAAGGAGGATTTGTAGAATTGGCAGCGAAAGGAACGGGAGAATGGAAAAGAGCCAAATAATTTTTTGCAACTTGAGATTTTTAAGTAAGCTTGTGAATTTTCTGCATCCGTATTTCAATTCTATCAATTTGATAAAATAAAATGGAAGGTTCGAGCTCTGGAAAATCAAAAGTTAGAAAAAGGCAGGGTGAGGGTAGTCATCTTAGGGGAAAGAAGCAAAAGACTAAGACTGGGGATGAATCAAAAATAACTAAAAGGAAATTGAATCAAGATCTTATTGACCAACTACTTGGCTCAAGACTAAAAGACAGGTGTTCTGCACAACTTAGGGTAGATGTGGAGAAATTTAAGGACAAGTTCAAACACATAGGGAATGTGTGGACTTCAATTTGGGGGTATGAACTATTTATGTTCCACTATCATCGGAGGGATAGGTTCGAACCAGTGTGCAATCCTTGGAATTTTAACCTGGGGAAATTAGTTGTCCCAAATGTGTTTGCGGATGTGGAACTACTGAAACTCTGAGCTGCCCATTACAATCCAACACTCAAAGTTGTCTACAACTCATTGGGTAAGCCTTTCATACATGTCTCAGAAGCTGCAATTAGTGAAATTTTTAATCTAGAAGGCACATGTGACAAAGCCATTGTGCATGAGAATTTAGAGAGAGAATTCTGGAGAATGGATACCACATATAGGGGCTAGAGATTGCTGTTGCATAGACCTATGAAGGATGGAAGTCTGGTTCCACTGGATGAAAATGATGGGCCTCCATTTCATGTAGACTTATTCGAGCCCTATTTGAAATGTACATACTTCTCAATATGTCAGGTGTTGGGGATGGAAGCTCCTGAGCTTATGTCTATTGTACCAATGGTAATTGCAGCTAATGTTTAGTATCACAATGCCAGACCCTTTGACTATGCTTCATACATCTTCAAAGGAATTGATTCAAGGCTAATGGCAATAAGAAATGGATCCCCTATTTTACATTTCAGAAATTACTCTATTTTTATGCATATATCAATGTATTATGGACAAGAATTGGGAATGTGGTCAGATGAGTTAAGGATTACACGGTTTGATAGGGAGGGTAAAATGTTACCAATTCAGTTATGGACTGCTATTTGGGATAACAGGTTTGCCAATTCGAGTTTTGTGCATTTTAAAGAATATTTTTTAAACCATTGTACAGATTCTTTAATCATCCTTGTGATTATGCATTGTCTGATGAGATTAAGAAGTTCCTCAGACCCAAAGATTTCAATGGACCTATCAGTCACAACTGGGGAGATTGGTATTGTTTTGAGGATGCTACTACAATCAGAGTGTATGGTTTTGAAGATACACTATTCATCTTGCCTAAAAAAGTGCCTGATAGAATTTCCTACTTGGAAATTGTTAGGCAAATGGATTACTCAAGTGAATGAATTTAAGTTCCTTTGGAAAGTAGGCATTTATGCCAAGCACTTTGTGCTTTAGAGATTTCACTATATTGTCAAAGGAAGGGTATGATATGATTTTGGACAAGCTATTACATTTTAATTTGAAGAGAGCTCCACCATGGAAAGGGTTTGATCTGGAGGGATACATTGACTTTGCTAGGAAAAAGATGAATTTAGGAGGGTATGATCATATACCTTATCAATTTGATGATATGATCAGAAATATGGAAGAGAAAGAAGCTGAGAGGGTTGTTGATGAACATAACAAGGCGGTAGAGCAGAAAATAAAAGAGACACAAGATATGGAATTATTATCTTCTGGAGACGAGGCATTTGGTGATGAGGGATCTCAGGGTTCAACTAATAAGATCTCCAGATTGAAGACTAGGGATTATAAGCTTCCTCCTAGAGAACCAGAAATTGAAGAAGGTTCAAACACAGACACGAGGCAAATGGCTTAGAGATCTTTTCAAGATGATGATGAGTTTGTGAAATCTCCAAAATTTAGAGCTTTCTTGTATAAACAGAAGGGAAAATCCATAAGAGAATCTGTTGGAAATATAACACCGAATAATGAGGAGCAATTGTTGAATAATTTGAAGTCAAGTGTGGAAAAATAAATAAAAGATATGACTCCATAGAAAGGGATAAAATTGTTAGAAGATTCAAGTGTCATGATTTTCCTAGGATTGGATCTAAATTCTGCTCTGGTTTTTTATAGTTTCTTAAAGGACAACAATGCTACACATAAGCTTAGCCCTGAGGGAGTGACAGAAGTATACATAGGATCAAAGTATAACCCTGATGAAGGTTCCCTTAAGATTTGGGCCTTGTATCAACCACATAAAAAGTCTATTGTTATTGACACTGAAAAGGATTTTGGACATGTTATGACACTAAAAGTTGGAGAAGATGATCCTATGGCTACAATTGAGATTGGTATAAATGTTGCCAAGCTAAATAAAGCCCAAATCCAAATGTTGATTAAAGAAAAGGAAATGTACAAAATGAGTAATGAAAGGATACTTAGGGAAAATGATCGCATGAAGGATATGGTTGAAAACACATTGAAAGGATCCACTAGGCTATTGATTCAAGGAGAGAGCTCTCAAAAAAGGAACAAGTGGGAAGGTTCATATGCATATTCTCAAGGGAAATTTGATACACTTTATGCAGTGATTAGAAAGAGATGGGCCAACTTGATGGTTTGGTTGAGAAAGCTTTGGGGAATTCACTCAAAGAATTATGTTGCAAAGCAGGAGTATAGTAGAGTTAGTGACATAATCCAAGAGAAATTTCAGGAAATACAGAAGAGGGATCCTCCTGATAATGGGGCTATCAATACTGCTAAAGAGATCATGAAAAAGCACAAAGGTTACCATGAGGAACTTTGAGGAGATGAAAAAGGATTAATTGACATCACAAAAGAAGGAATACCAACATTGTTTGAAAACGATGGAAAAACAAAAGAAAAGGCCAAATGGATTGAGGAATGCGAGTTGATATTACAAAGGATTCTAGAAATGGCTACAGGAAAAGACTCGACATTAGATGAAGCATGTGAACAGAATGAGAAAATGGTGCACACAAAGATAGCAATTAGGAATGCGTTGGGAGATGTTGATACTCATCAAAGACAAGATTATCTGGACCATTTGTCAAAAGTCCACTTATGGCTAAATAGAACCTAATTATTATGTTTTAATTGTTGTTAGTTATAATCAAAAGACATGTCGTTTGATCTAAAATTGGTTGCCTCTCGTATAAATAAGAGAGAGAAAGACCATTAGAATTATGAGATTAGATAGAGGGGAAAGTAATGGGCGAAATAGGGTTAGATATAATGTTTACATTTCAAGAGACCATGATGCATGTATGAAATTTTGGAGGAATAAATGAAAGATTTCTGATTTTTGTGGTGTCATACTGGTATCAATTGTTTGTTGAATTAATTGAAAATATTATCAAATTGTCTTCAAGCTTGATATTTATTTGTTATTTAAATTGATATATCAAGTATATACTCAATTTATCAATGCACATTTGTTGCACTTGTGTGAAATGATTAATTGGTTCTTTCAAGTAAAGATTAAATCCTTCTAGTCATTCACAGTAATTTGGAAGCGTCATTTGGATCACTAAGAAGAACCTGGTAATTACATTCTTGCATGTTTATACAAGTTATAAACCAATATTAGTATGCCAAACAGTTAGAGTTTCTGCCATATATTAACCACTCAACTTTGACTTTCACTTGACTCCATTTTACCCAACAAGGCACTGGTCCCACCCATTTTTTGTTTAATTTTATCATACCAAATTCAAAATTCACATTTGTTAACTGAACATATTAAAATTTTATCTTGATATTGCTTATACAATTTATACTAAATTAGAATTTCATCTCTCCACTTCCAATTGTCATTGTGGATAGATTGCCTAAATAGGAAATGCACAATCTAAGTCTGCTCCATTTGAATTGGTATACCCACCTAGGTATGGCAGAGCCTGAAGAGAAGAAGGTTCAAATTCATCATTTGGTCTTGTACGTTAGCTAAAAATGTATCAAGAGCTAGGCAACCTCTTGTGGTTTCAAACTAGCATTTTTGAGACCTAACACAACAGTCGAAGGAGTTATTGGAGAGTGAAATAGGGGATGTTCCTAAATACACTAAGCACAATAACTACAACATGGAGACACCTGATGAAGACAATTGTGCATCATTGTGACAATTAATAAAAACATTAAAGAAGGAGGACCCTGTTATAATTAGGATTCTAGCGTTACTGACTTTATGTTCCAAATTTCAGTTATGTTATTGTAGGTTTCTAATCCTATTTGGATTCTTATTTCTTTTCAGTTGCAATTAGGATAACTAAATCTTAATTACACTCTGATATCTAGGGAGTTGCAATTAATGATTTTAGTTTAGAGTTGTGTTATGAATAAACTCTCCCATGCATGTATATAGTTGGTGGTCGAGTCTTTAGGATAGTAGATTGATTAATCTTTCAGTTGTGGATTTTCTTATCAAACACTTTTTTAGCTTCCAATTTTGAATACATGGACATGTTGATTGTTCAAACATGGTTTTTTTGAATACAATCTTTGAGCAAGATTTGATGTGATATTTTGGAATGAGTAATGAATGATCTTGAGTTGATATGATTGAGTTGAATATGAAGATTTAGATTTGGTTTATTTTAGTGAAGACAACCACTTGAGCAAGGGCCACTCAAGGTATTGTCCTTCGCTACATTTACAGTTTTTATTTTTGTTAGTAGTTACTTCATAATTGCATAATAAGTTAAGATATATTCTCATATCAAGTTATCAATAATTATTATTCATGTTCATGATTGCATTTATTCAACTTATAGTACTCTAGAGTGTAGCATAGGCATAGGTTCAATTATCAATTTCTAGTTAGTTTCAAAATTTTACCTATCAACACTACTTCAGTCACTGACTATACTGTAGGTACCTGTAGCCAAAGCACCAACTTTACTTCTTTCACTATTAATGTGTTTTTATGATTTTCTAGTAAGTTTAATATCTTCACTAGGATAATTTAGGTAATCTCAAGTCTTTGAAAGCACATACAATTCCAGTACCATCACAAGCCTACTAGCCCTAGTTGATAATCCAATGGAAGTATTTTCAATGTCAAGTGGATTGTTCAGCCAAGTTTTCCCCTGAATTGAGTGCTTACCACCAAGTTTTTAAGACATTAGAATGGACTCTAAATTTTTGGCATCATTTTTGGGGATGGTGCTACTTTCATAGACTTTTTTTTCAAGCTTTTATAGCTTACATTTTGTTTTTAGCATTAGGATTGTTAGGTTTAATCTTATCAAATACCAAAACATTTTACTAACATTGTGCAGGAGTTGTTGCTATACAAAGTTCTACCTATTGTATGCGGAGGTAGAAAGACACATTGGGAAGGTTCCTCCCCTTAACAAGCCAACAAGCTAGAGAAGATATTGGTGACTACACTAATCAGAGTGAGGGTACTATTGAAGAAGAATATTCCCTTTCACCACTATCTACTACAACCACAAAGGGGACATACTGAACCATGGGTGATGCAGTAGCAGATGATCCACTTGAACATGTGACCTTTGAGTTCCCAATCACCAACCAAGAAAGGGATATTGTGTCGAAGAATATCCCTCCTTCAACATTACCAGTCTTTTATGGTTTGGTGACTAAAGATCCAAACACATTTTTGTTTGAGTTTGATGTCCTATGTAGGAACTATGACTATACCTTTGATGCTCATAGGCTCAAGCTCCTTTTTTTCCACTCTAAAAGATGCTTCTCTAAGATGGTTTATGGGATTAGGCAAGGATGTTATTCCAGATTGGGATACCATAAAAACACTGTTCTTGGAAAATACCAAGACTATGTAGAGGACTTGATAGGAGGAGAGATAACATTTTTAGAATGTCATAGAAGGAGGATGAGCCATTGGAGGACTATGTGGAGAGATTCCAATTCTCGTTGAGGAAAAACCCACAGAACAAGCTATCTGAAGAATCCCTCAAGTTAGTATTTTTTAGGGGAGTCAATGAGGATTGTATGGATTCCCTCAATCTTATTGGACAAGGGGATGTTTCTCAACTACCATTTGAAGAAATTTGTAGGGTCTAAAAAAATTACTCTAGGACCTTCACTAAGAAGACAAGGGGAGAGAGGACATCCACCATTGGTAAATCATCTATTGGGCTTTCAAAGATAGAGTTAAGTAATTTGTTGTCCAACATGAAGGAGGAAATTTTTAGTCACATAACAACTCAGTTGGACACTCTTCATATAAAGAAAAAGCAAGATGAGGCTGAAGCAATGCTCACTTAATACTGCCCCAATTGCAGACAAAGAAAATCAAACTGCAAATGCAAGAGGGTGGTTAGTATTAAAGAAGACAAAATAGAGAAACTTGATTTTCAACCATTTGAAGGAGAGGATGGATAGCTATTTTACATTTCTCAAAGAAGGCCATGGAATCCAAGACAAGGTATGCCACAAGACCCTTTGAATTTCAATTCATCATTTCCAATTGAAAATGAAAAATTTTCTGCTTGGAATTCATAGTCCTAGCCAAATAACTAAAACAAATGGCAAAACCCTCAGCAATGGCAAAATTGTCAACAAAATTGGAACCAACAACAACCAAATGCATGGTCACAACAAAATTTTCAAGGTTCTAGTTATAATCCTTAATGTCTAGCACAAAAAAACTAGTGGCAACCATAATAAAAACAAGGCTAGTAATGGAAGCAACAAAACATGAATTACTAGCAGACTTTACTCCCTTCTCAACCACAACAACAAGTCATTATACCTAATCCATCCAATCCAACATCTCAGCCACCAAGAGCACCATAGTTACCTACTCAACCTGCACCTAACCCTAACAACAAGCCTATCCAATAGGCTTATACTCATGAGGCTATGCAATACCCTACCTATGGGGTAGAGGTGAGCGATGTCCACCTTAGGTCAGGAAAAACACTAGTTGGTCCTTCATCTCCATAAATTATTGAAATGGAAGATGAGGAACCTACAGTTGAAGATCTAGATAATTCATCTTTGGCCCCTAAGTCAAATCAGGTAAACTAGACTATCTCAAGTCCAGAGCCTCCATTTCCTAAGCACTAATCCATGCCAAGACATCAAAGTCAAGCTGGGATAGACCTATTGGGTCAACTAAAGGATGTAAGTATCAAAATTCCTCTCATCCAAGCTATCAAGGATATCTTAATCTTTACAAAGACAGTGAGGGACCTATGTCTTAAGAAACCAAGAAGAAAAAGGAAGGATCCTCATATAGTTCATGTCCTAGGAAACCTTGTTGATATTATGCTAGGGAGCATAACTGTCCCTAAATACACAAACCCTAGTAGTCCAGTAGTGGATGTTAAGATTAATGGGACCCTTATCAAGAATACCTTGATTGATTTAGGGGAAACAATTAATTTCATGACTAAGGAAACAATACAACTCCTTCAGTTAGCCAACCTTATACCTACACCTACTATTAAATACAATTAGTAGATAGGTCAACAATAAAGCCCGAGGGAGTCATTGAGGATCTAGTTATAACATTAGATTCATGGGAATATCCTACTGATTTCATAGTTTTGTAGCCAAAGGTCAAACTAGTAGGATACCCACTCATTTTGGGTAGGCTATGTTTAGCTACAATTGATGCATTCATAGGCTGTAAGTCTGGAAATATGATAATATCTAATGGGATTGTAACCAAGAAATCAATTCTCTATCCTCCAGCCCAACCTTATGTTGATCTTGAGCAAACCATATGGCCCACCTTAGATGAGAATGACCACTATTCCTTGTAGAATTTAATGAAAATAGAATGTAGCCCTTTATTGGATGACAAGGATGAAGATGATCTGATTGCTCACATAATACAAAATGATTGCAGTAGGAACCCGCAACAATAAGACTGTCATTCATGCCTACAAGATCCTTTGCAAAATATTATACCTTCCAATTAATTAGAGGAAATATCTTAGATTTTCCATTCCTCACTACCACAACAATGTATACCAAACATTCTTGCACTTAACCTCTCATTTGTGCAAGCATCATCCAAAACATTAGAAATTTTTCCAAGAAAATTTTTGAACATAAACAATGCACTAATTGAAGAACAACAAAATTCCTTGAATATTGTTTTGGAGGCACATGAAACAACCTTCACATGGGACTACCATGACATGAAAGGAATAGACCCTAACTTGTGTATGCATAAGATCTATATAAATGATGGTTTTAGGGCCATTAGACAACCTCAAAGACAAATGAACCCTACTTCAAGAGAAATAGTTAAAGTTGAACTCCAAAAACTTCTTGAATGCAGGATTCATCTATCCTATATCTAGCAGTGAATGGGTATCACCCTTAGTTATTGTCCTTAAGAAAGGTGGAAAATGGAGGGTATGTGTAGATTATAGGGAGTTGAACACAACCACTTCCCATTACCCTTCATTAATCAAGTGCTTGACTCTTTAGCAAGGAAGAAGTATTTTTCATTCCTAGATGGTTTTAGTGGCTACAATCAAATAAAAATGGCTCCAGAGGATCAGGACAAAACAACATTCACATGCCCTTAGGGTACTTATGCCCATTTTGTCCCACCCTTTGGGTTATGCAATGCCCTAGCTACTTTCCAAAGGGAAATGCTTAGCATCTTCTTTAATTATGCTCATGACTCTATGGAGATATATATGGATGACTTCACCACATATGGGGAAACTTATGAAGAAGCCCTTATCAATCTCAAAAAGTTTTTAAAAATATGTAAAGAACATAGCTTGACCCTAAGTAATGAAAAGTTATTTATGATGATGACAGGGAATTGTTCTAGGGCATTTCATATCTAGTGAAGGGATTCAGGTTGACCCACATAAGATAGAGATCATTTCTACATTACCTATCCTACAAAGGTAGAGAGATGTTGGAAGCTTCCTAGGCCATGTAGGATATTATAGGAGGTTCATTAAGGACTTCAGTAAGATTGCAACACCATTGCTTGTTCTGCTAACTAAAGATATAGAATTTGACTAGACATCAGAGTGCCGACATTCTTTTGAGGAACTTAAGGTAGCCTTAACTAGAACCTATTTTGAGGGGGGAAAATTGGACATCACCCTTCCATATACATATTGATGCTTCATATTTTGCTATTGGAGCAGTTTTGGGTCAGAAAGAAGGTAACAAAGAATATGTTATTCACAACATTAGCAAGAACTTACAGGGAGCAAAGCCAAATCACACTATTACAAAGAAGGAAATGCTAGCAGTAGTATATTCCGTCAACAAATTCATGCATTACATCACTAGATATGCAATTTTTATCCACACAGATCATTCAGATATGGGATACTTAATGAACAAACTTGTGGTAGGGGGTAGGCTAGTTAGATGGCTACTCCTACAAGAATTTGATATCACAATAGTGGACAAGCCTAGGAAGGCTAATGTAGTAGTAAATTTTTTGTCAAGGTTTCCCACACAATCAACCAAAGGGCTAGTAGATGACTCATTTCCAGATAAGCATTTGTTTTCTCTTATTCTACATACACCCTGGTATGTTAACATTGTAAATTATTTATTAACAAGGCAGATACTAGCACACTTTTCTCCAAGGGAAAAGAGACAACTAGTGCACAAGTGTGTCCCATATTCTCGGGTATCTGGTTGTCTATTCTATACAGGCCTAGATAATATCATGAGAAGGTGTATAAGAGAAGATGAAGTCTTTGATATAATGAAGGCTTGCCATGATGAGCCCTGTGGGGGTCATTTTGCAGCCAAATAGACAACATTCAAAATCCTCACAACAGGTTACTACTGGCCAACTTTACACAAGGATTTTATCAAGTACACAAGAAGCTATGATAGATTCCAAAGAATGGGTAAGCCAACCAAGACTAATGAAATTCCTTTGCAACCACAATTGACACTAGCACCCTTTGACAAATGGGGTCTAGATTTCATTGGGCCAATTTCACCTACATCTAACAATAAGGAGTACATTTTGGTTTGCACTAATTTTCTAACCAAGTGGGTGGAAGTGAAGGCATTCAAATTTGTCAAAGATGGAAATGTTGCTAAATTCTTGTATGAAGAGAATTTTACTAGGTATGGAGTACCTAGGGAAATGGTAACTGATCAGGGTCCACAATTTACTTCAGAGCTCATTAAAAAATTAGTTGAAGAATATGAGATAAGGCACAAAAAGTTAACACGTTATCATCCTCAGGCCAATGGTCAAGTGGAGGTTACAAATAGGGAAATTGAGAGTACTCTGACCAACACAGTGCAGTTATATAGAAAAGATTGGGCTGCTAGATTACCAAAGGCAATATGGGCATACAGATCTACATGGAAAACAAATATTGATTTCACCCCCTATGAACTAGTATATGGCAAAACAATAGTTCTCTCTATGGAGTTTGAATATAAAACACTTAGAACAATAATAGAATTAGACATGGACCTCACAACAACACAAAAGACAAGATTGCATAACTTAAATGGGTTGGATGAAATCAGGATGGAAGCAATGCATCATATAGAGATAGTACAAAAACAAAGGAAAAAATGGCCTGACCAATATATAAAGACAAAGGAATTCAATATAGGAGATTGGGCCTTACTGTATGATTCAAGATATATACATTTTAAGGGAAAAATCCAATCTAGATGGTTGGGACCCTATGGGATAAGCCAAATTTTTCCTAATAGGGTAGTCAAGTTGGAGACCATAGATGCAGTAAGGTTCTCATTGTTGGTTAATGGCCACAAGTTATAAATTTATAAAAACCAATACAGAAAGATGATTTAATTCTTTCTCTCATTTAGTAGTATGGTCCTATCAGTGATCCAGATACAAGTTCAGAACCACACAATGATGACTCAACAGTAGATATACCAAGTTCTTTAGGTGACTCAGTGGTTGAGCTACACAACTCATCCCCTAAGGTTACACAAGTTTAATTCACTAACCCATATCACATGCACACACAATACAATTACAATGATACACATTTATTTTACAACATTCTCCATATTGCGGTAGGGACCTATATCTTCATGTGTTAAAGTTGTTACATTCCAAGTCAAGGACCTATTGTAGTAGGGACCTCTAACACAATACACATGAGTTGTCAAACTTTAGTTCATGACCTATTGTCGAAGGAACTCGCAGCGTTATCTGTTAGAAATTCCAAAATTTGGTGTCACATTAATTGCAGATCATCACCTTTCACTCCACTTTTTCATTACACATACAAAAACTGCACTAGTCCTATTGGTACATGCAACATGCTCATTTCATTTCATGACGCATATTTTGAAATCCAAGAATTCAAACTATCACTTCACATACAAAAATTGCTCATTTCATTTCATGACCCATATTTTGAAATCCAAGAACTCAAACTATCACTTCAACTTCCCTCATCCATACATTTTGCCTCATTTCAAACCACACGCCAACTTGTCATTAATTTCACCCTCTATACATTCATTCATTGCAATCAACTCATGTCACATCAATGTCATGCAGTGGATAATATTCAAATAATCTTCACACGTGTGGAAGTTAAGTTCATAGCCTTTGCTAGGTACATCTACTACACAACCATAATTAACATAGATTTTCATTATGATCAATATGTACTTGCATTAAATCTTGCATACTTTCTATTCATTAATTCTATTTTTATTCTTTACAATTATTACCTTCACCTATTTTTCCTAACTTGAAGTGAGGACACTTGAAGCATTTAAGTTGGGGGGAGGGTAATATATAAGCCAAATTTTAGTTTCCGCCACCAAAAAGCTAAATGCAGAATCAAGAAGAAAACACACAAACCTTTTTTCCATACCTTGTTTTGCATCTACAACCTTTTTCCTATCAATTCCAATTGACAATTGCCTAAATTCAAGCTAATTTAGAGAATTTAAAGCTTATAGAAGCTAAACATAGGAGAAAAGGGCAGAGTATTTGAAGTTGTTGAAGGAAAGGTGCATGCAAGAGTAACAAATAACTTGGGTTGGTGGACTATTGAGATTAAAATTTGAGTTGAATTTTCAAAGTTTTTTATTAGAGTTGGAATACTTCACCAATGGAAGGAGACATTATCCGTAGGGAGCCAAATACACATAAAATAGCTATTGGAAGATGCATTAGTGTTACCCATTTAAATTACAAGGGTAAGATGGTTGGATTATTTTATGAAGTTGATAGAATTTGATGATGATATAACAAGGAGATTTGCAGCTACATTGGAGCATGATGAAGCTATTATGAAGAGATTATTACTAGATGCTTTAGAAGGATCAATTGCATAAGTATTTGGTTTGCCGAAGACTGGAGCTAAATTTCCAATTCAAGCAGATGTAGTGACTGCAAGAGAAGAGTTATGTGAGCGAGGAGAAAACTTGGATTCATCATCCCAGGGTGTTAAAAGACTTTCACTTCCATGGGTATGGGCTTCATGTGCCTCATATATCATCAAGTACCTTACATGTGATGGTAGGTTATCACTTCTTTACACTGTGTATTTCAAATTATTATGCCATCTTTGTCATAATAGACTTATTAATGTGCCAAATTACCTCTACAACTTGTTAAAGAGGATGGGATCTAAATACCAAAGGAAACAAAATGATTCAACTCTTTCCCATCTTTGTTTAATAGCCCTATTAACAAAAAGGAGTATTAGAATTCAATACCCACAGGTATCTTGGGAAGACTTTGTGAAATTTCAAGACATTAATACTATACTAGAGCAACCTGTAGTTCCTGAAACCCTAGAATCATTAGCTACACCTATAAGAGGAGCCCCTCTTGGTTCACCGACTACTTCACCTACCAGCAACCAAGGTGAACCTGAGGAGTGAAATTTGCAAGAATCATCACCTGCAACATCTAGACAACTTGTAGCAAAGGAGATCCCATTTTCCTCTAAGACACCTAAAGCTAAGAAAATGGGAGGTAGTTCTTCCACACCTTCAAAGGTGCAAAAGAAAAAGGATACACAAAAAGAGATACCTACTACACCTAGGCATTCAGGCCGGTTGAGAAAAAAAAAATTTATGAGGGGAAGCATAGGAAAACCAAAAGAGGAGTTGAGGGGTAAGGAGACAAAAGAGGAAAATATTATGATGGTTGACATTGATTCTGAAATAGAGGAAAATGCACCTAAGAATGTGAATCTTCATACCAAAAGAAAATGGTATGTATCCACCTCTTACCCAAATTCAAAGGATATATTTGTTGCTTATAAAACCAAGAGAAGAGGCCCAAACAACACTAACAATGAAGATTTTGAATACATAGAGGGTTGTGATCATCATACTTTAAGGGATGAGGAAATATTTTTAGAAGAAAGGAATGTTAGGAAAGAATTGGAGGAAGCATTAGAAAGAATTAAGTAGTTGGAAGAACAAATGAAAACTTATGAACAAAGGGATAAAGAGAGGGAGATGAAGATTCAAGAGATGGAGGAGAAACTATACGTATGGACATGGGGCCAAATTCGACCTATTGGCACAACTCAACCTATTGGCACAACTTTCCATAGTTAAAACATGGGATGCACAACTTGCAATAGAGAATAGCATACCCCCTCCTATAAAGACTCCAATTCATCATAAACTCTATCCTTTGGGTATCAAATATGGAAATTTTTTAATGAGTTTTCACAAGAAAAGGAAAATTGGAGAAAAGAAAAAGAAACCCTAATAGCAAAGCATACAAAATTGCCGGAGGGGAAAGACATTGAGCTAAACAAATCAAAAGTCAGAATAGGGGAGGTAGCAGATAAAGCTACCCAAATTGTTAGATGTAGGCCCCAAGCAAGAACTTATGCATTGTTTTTGCAAGATTTTTTTTTTAAGTTTTAAGTTTAGTAGGCTAATAAGTAACCAAATAGTTGGAATAAGCAAGAAATTTGATTTCCTTAATATTTTTTCTGACTCTACACTAGATAAATAAGACCAACTTTGTGAGTACTACTTGCATAACTATGTGGTGCTTGAGGAGACAAAATGGAACCCCTTGATGTTTGTGGGGGATTTACAGGTTAGAGCACTAGCATCCTACTTTAGGAATGAAGGTTTCAGGGGTGAACTCATGGAGGAATATGAGGAGGGAGAGAAATCTATTGCTCTCCTAGTAAGAAAGGAATCAAAGAACCCTAATGCCATCATAAATTAATGGTTACAACTTCTAGAGTACAAAGGAATAGGAGGAAAGATCATGAGATTGAGGATGTAGGATTATAACATAATGTAGATATTGGTAGTTGGGTTGGTTCATCATCTAGTTATAAGTATGTGTAGTAGAGATGGGATAGTTTGACTCTAGAACTATAGAGGAAAGAGCCACATTCAGTGTATAACTTCATGGCTATGCTTGAAAGAGTATGCAAGTATATGGATATTGTTGTTGAACAAGCACTCAATTAGCTACCACTAACATTCCAACCGCCCATCCTTCTTTATCTAATACCACATTGGACATGGGATAAGATGGAGGAATGCGATCAGGTTGAACTTACTAGAATGAGGATTCTTTCATGTTACAGGGGATTCTACCTTAAGCTGATCAAGGGAGTAAACATTTTCATGGACCTTAGAGAGATTACACTACACTGTAATTTTTCCCCCTTGTTGCAATATGGTGTGTCCCTTGTTCTTCTCCATGCAATGCAGTGCTTGGGTTCGTGACATGGCTTAACTGCCTCCTGTGGATCTTGTATAAATCTGGTGGTTGTATCGGGCAGTAACAAGTCGATCTTTTGGTGCAATGACAAGCACCAATGTAATAATTGGTATTAGAGCAGAGGTCATAGGTTCAAGCCCCTTGCTTGCATAGGGGGGATTGTTGCAAGATGGTATGTCCCTTGCTCTTCTCTATGTAATGCGACACTTGGGTTCGTGACATGGCTTAACCGCCTCTTGTGGATCTTGTATAAATCTGGTGATTGTATTAGGAATTAATAGGTTAATCTTTTGGTGCAACAACAACTACCAATGCAACAATATTGTTGAACACCCAAAATACTGAGAGGGGGGTGAATCAGTATTCTATTAAACTTTTGAACACAGCTTATCCAATCACCAAAACATATTAAATGAAATAAAGAATGAAAGCATGAATCATCCACAAAGTCACATAACACATGAACACTAGGATTTTTTACATGGAAAACCCAAAATAGGAAATACCACAATTAGGATTAGCTCACAATATATTATATCTGGATATAGTATATTACAGAGGCTCACTGCCAGGATGCATTGTCCTTATAAGACTCACAGCTAGAATTAGATACAAAAAAAAGATGGCTACTTAGCCAAAATGTGAACTGATAAAGTACACCTTCCTTGTGTTGAATTCAGTTCCATTGAAGATTCGAATACCAAATATTAATCTGCTTAGTAGTCGCTCAACAATTCTACCTTTATTCTAATCTCACACCTCTGAATTCACATGTTCACACTTGATTTACCACTTATGCCATCTTTTTCCTCCTACAACTCAAAAAAATATCACATATAATACCCAATTACATTTTCATACACCAATTAGGTCGGCCTAATTAGATGTAACCAAAAATAATTTAAAAATAGCTTTGTCGGCTTTAGACATGATTCAAAAAACTTTTTCACACTCAAGCAAAATGTGAAATACTTATTTTAGGTCAAAATGGACCTAAAATAGATCCAAATAACATTTGAAACATATACTTAATCTTTTCAACGCATGTCATGTATTAGGTTGGCCAAGGACTAGACTTAATCACAAAACCTTTTAATCATACATACAATTTTTCATACAAGCGACTTCTAGATTTGATCTTTCTTCAAATTCACATTTCACTGACATCAGTGTCTAACTTTAAAACCACAGTGCAAAATAATTCTTTTTGAGGAAATGGAGTCGCCCATACTGACACACTCAATAGAGAGATGACAATGATATACAGAGTTGAACTCTGTCATTGATATCTTCCAGTCCGCTTCACAAAACTTCATGAGATCTTGCATATAGTTGTTTAAGCTAGTTTTCATGGTATTATTAAAATCTCAGAGTTATACCTCTTCTTGTCATGAAGTGTGGACCCAAAAAATGATACACTAAATCACATCATCAAAAGAGAACACTTAGCTAAATTCTGGATAGATCAACTTTCTGGTATAGTTAGTACTATACAAATGACACCAAAAATGCTTCCCCACAATGTTGGCATCAATGATAAATTTGGATCAATCAAATCAACTAATGGATGTACACTCCATGCTCATGTTTCCAAACTTCATCAACAATGACAGACTTCCAAACTTCCAACACCCTTAGTTCATTTGCTTGAGGGAAAGCAAGAGGGTAGTTGGGGGGAGTGATGAGCCCATTTATTAGCTAGTTTTGTGTTATATTTATGCTGCTTATAAGACATTCCTAAGATAATTATTCGTACAATATGCCATCTTTTATGTTTATTATGCAGACCTTGAACTTGGTTAAAGTATATGAAAATGCAGTTATGATATGATGGTATTTCTTGGTTTGTATGTGTAGCATCATGAAAATAGGAAAGATTAAAGCAACTCAAAGGCAATAAACTCTAATTTAATCTAAAGCTAAACAACAAAGCACAAAGGAAAGCATAAATGAAAAGATCTCACCAAGCATCAATACAGTTCCATGAATAACCTCTGTTGTCCTTCTCCATTTCGCTGTGATAGTATTCTTGCCCTCATATTTTTAGTATGTGTGCAAGTATAGCCTTAGTAGATGTGATAATAGCGAAATATTGAAGATTATAAAATAAGTGCTCCAAAAGTCATCATATTTCGGGAGGAGTAACAATGATGAAGGTTAGGTCAATTTATAGAAAATAGGGTTTTCGAATGACAAACTCAAATTGAAAGATAAACGAACGATTAAGATTGAAAGATTCAACATGCATTAAGATTAGTGTTAGTAGTGACATGAGTGATAAAACATGAAAGGTGGGATTTAAGATTAAATAATAATTTAATCTTTAGTTGAAAGTATTCAAAAATTAGAAGAATAATGATCACATGCAAAGATGAGGATTAGCGTGGAGGAAACGGTCTGTTCAAATGCATGAATGAATGAATTAATTAAATAAAGCTATTTAATTAATAAATGTCTACATGCATAAGAATTAAAACTAGATAATTGACTGGTTAAGACCGAGAGTCCATTTGTTAGAGACAATTAGACATCAAATCAGGAGATGACTGACTGATTTAAATAGATCTCGAGTTTAAGTGGTGAATGAATAATTAGATAACTTAAACAATTATCTAAATATACAAGAATATGTCCATAATAAGCTTTTATGAATTAAATGATTATTTAATTCAACATTCGACATTTAAGGATTAAATTAAATAAATAAGATTTATTTAATTGATTGAAGAAAAGATTAATGAATAATTAAATAATTAAAGTATTTATTTAATTATAGTCGAAAGTGTGATAATGATAAATTAAATAATAATTTATTTAATTTCAGAAAGAGGATAAAGTTAATTAGTGACGTAATTAAATAAAGAACATTTATTTAATTAATCATGATTGAATAAGTAAAATGAATTAATTAAATAATTAAGTTTATTTAATTAATAGAGGAATAAATGCTAAAATTAAGTAATTAAATAATTGAAATTTATTTAATTAATAGAGGAATAAAGGACTTTGGAGAATAATTAAATAATTAACATTATTTAATCACGACTATGAAGATACGAATTATGAAGAAATTGAAGTCGCAGGCTTAGACCAAATTTCAGTGTCTACATTTTGCCCCTCTTTGATACAATGTCATTTTGGCATTGTGTCAAAGAAAATCGATCAAAAACATGCCCTAGTCATGCCACAGTGTGGAATAGGTGAAGGTATGCCCCCTCGAGAAAATTGAATTTTTTTTGAAAAATTCAAAAAAAATTGGAAATAGTCCTAATTAGTTAATTTGATGGCCAAAAGTTCGATGGTGCTGACAGAAATCAGTTTGGAGGAAGTTTAATAGGTCAAATGGTCATCGAAAGATGGAAAATGGTGCATCCAGTATAGCAGGTTTGAAAAATGCCACCAAAAACCCTAGGTATGAATACAAATTTGGTGGAAAACCCATTATTTTTCACCTCTCAAGTTTAGAATTTGTGATTTTGTGCTATGGAGCTCTAGCAAAAATGTCACTCGTTCCTCACACTTGTCACTGCGGATATCGCATTCGGATGTTCCAACACCCTGCTAATGTTGGACCCCCGGTACGTAGTCGAAAACCAACTTTTGAAAAAAAAATTGCATGTTTTTTTAGGCATTTTTAGATTATTTTTCAAATGCGCTAATTTTAAAACACCGCATATGCATGCGAGTTCGACGCATGTGTATTCAAAATGACACATCTATACAATTACGTCTAGGCTAGCGTAGGTCATTGGAATGAATAAACACATTTAAAATTTATTGCACCGCATATGTATACCTGCAACACATTTGTTATAGATAGTAGTGCATTTAGATTTTCGAAACACATTTGTGATTTTAGTACGCATTTTCATGTTTGAATGGCCATTTGATTGGGTATGGTTTATAATTGTATGCATTTGCATGTTTGAAATGCATTTGAATAGGATAATGATGCATTTGATGTTTTCCTACGCATTTGCAAATTGGAATGATGCAATGGAGTTTTTGCAACGCATGTGATATAAAATGACACATTTGGCTAGCAAAAAATGTTGAAATTTTGGACTGTAACATGTTATTTCAACATTTCAACATTCCAAAATTTGAATACAAATAACAGGTTGTATTGGATCTGATTTACACAAGGGAGTCTAGACCTTTGACTTTTGACTTTTGGGATTAGTTGCGGAGCGAGGAGAGACAGTTCTTTTGGCACTTGGGTCTACATCATGTCACCTTTATGCCCACTATTTGGGCAAACCAAGGTCTGCTGACTACTCTCTGCGAGTGGTGGCACTCTGAGACATCTTTGTTTCATTTGCGTACAGGTGAGGCCACGGTTACATTAGAGGATGTATATAGGATTTTGAGGTTTCTGATTAGGGGTGCTCGAGCTATGTATGATACACAGAGGGGTTTTATTGAGATATGTAGATTCTACCCCCATGATGATATTGGACAGTTAGGGATAGACCATTATGAGATTAGGTGGCATGTCTTAGCTGATAGATATGATAGGATAAACTATTTGTTATGTACATTGATTGGGGGGTAGTTTTGCCTGATTGCTGAGGTCATGGATTTCCAGTGGGATGGGGGAAGATGCTAGTGGGTATGTTAGAAAGGTGGGTAGTATATGCATGGGGTCCATGTTTGCTCACCATGCTATATTTTCATTTACATGATATAACATATAGAGAGGCACAGTCGATGAGTTTTGGTACCACGCTGTTGATGGTATGGGTGTGGGAACACATTGCAATATTCCATCTGCCTGTTACAACCGAGTTGCAGCAAGGAGCTCCTTATGCCTTCCGTTATGCAGGGGCAAACACCCAGACACACATTGGAGATACAGGGTACTACAAACATGCCATTGACACGATGGTGCTGTTTATTTGGAGAACTTACATGGATTGTGAATGATGGCTGGATGAGGATGGACACCTACCCTTCGGTAGAAAAACATAGTATTTGATTGGTTGGGTAGTTTCACATGTACATATTATTGAGAGGCATTTTCCAAACAGAGTCTTGAGACAGTTTGGAGAGGTTCAGGATGAGCCTCGAGGCCGAGCAGAGTATGCTTGTTCTTCCAGGGAGGTTACATTGTGGGGACCAGAGATTCCCATTGCTACAATTGAGGTAGATATTGACGTGTTATAGCTGGTTCAATGGGGAGGAGCATGCAGTAGAGGAGGACATTATTAAGGAGCATGCAGAGGAGGAGGCAGTTAGGGAGGAGGCAGAGATAGATGCTCTTGGTATGCTTGCTAGATACTAGGATGAGGATGAGGATGAGGAGGAGATGGATGACTAGGAGCAAGAGCTACGAGATAGGATTCTAGAGGACTAGGATGATGATGGGAGAGAGCGGTCGCGATAGGAGGATATAGGTCCTGTTGATCAGGAGGTAGCAGATCTACTGGCCAAAGTAGAGTCTTTGGAGGAGGGGATGAGGGCTTTGATGGTAGAGCGAGACTTGCTGCAGATGGAGAGAGACAGGGCATATTTGGATAGGGATTAGGCCATAGCTTGGATACAGGAGACCGAGCAAAGATTCGTAGAGTTGAGGACTCTTTGCAATGGGTCGGCCACATCTTTCACTCAGGAGTTGGTCAGAGATGTTGAGAGAGCTACTTACTACAGGGACCTATATGAGGGAGAGGTTCCTCCTAAGAGATGGGCTCCCAATTATTCTCAGGCACACAGTAGCATGTCACGAAGTAGGACTTAGAGCATGACTTAGAGTAGGAATTAGAGTATAGAGGGGTTCATGGGACCTCCTAAGACTAGACCATATGGCAAGCCTCCTTCTACACACTGGTCATCAGGATCTTTTCATTAGTCGCCTCCACATTCTCCACATGGGAGTAGTGGGAGCTCTGGATAGAGACATGCTATGATATTTATTGATGGACATTGTATTTTGATCATAGAGCATGTGGGCTTCATTTTTATTGATACATTATGACATTGTGATGTGACAATTTTTGAGTGATATATATGATTTTGGCGGCGATTCCTATGATATGCAGTTCTATTATGATTATGTAGTCTTTATTTATGCACGTGTTCTATATGATATGTTATTGTCTATTTGATATGCATGTGTTATGGATGATCATATCTACTTTATGATGTTTTGTACATCTTATTATGTGATGTTGATTCTATATGATGATGTATACATTTACTTTCTATGATATTGATGGATGTTATGCATGTATTTAATGTTCATGATTATGAGATGCAACATGATATATTTATTTACAATGTTATCTACATGTGATGTTATACGTTTGATGATGGTGGGTGTAATGTAATGCCTATATTCACAACTGTTATGTATATGCAATGCTTTTGTTATTTAATCTATGATGATAAATTCCTATTATGCCATGATTTCCTATATATGATAGATGCCTATGTTTTTGTGTTTTTGAAATGCAAGATATATGCATGATTTACAATGTATGATATTTACATGATGTTTCTATTATGAATGCATATGCAGGGTGCTTTATATTTTTGTGTGTCACAGGACTTCGTCATAATGCATGAAAGAAGAAATTTTAGTGCGGAAAGAAGATGAATAATAAAAGACATGGATGCTAGTATTAGCAATCTTCAATGTTTCGTGGAACCACAAAAGGCTTTGCACTTAATCATCATTGGGTGGTAACTAATACAAATGGAGACAAACACCATGATGTGACATAGATCAAGGTGTGCAAGGTCATCCACCTACTAACAACAGATAGTCGCAGACAAGGAATGTGCTAACTCATACTAAGGGCATAGTTGCCCCAGTCTTTTTGTCAAGACAAACCATAGACAACAAACAAATAAAAGACGGGTCATGAGATGTCATCACTCCTCTAAATCCTTCATGGGACATCCTTGAGGAAACTAGTAACATGACTCAAAAATCAAATTTAAAAGACATTCGACAAATAGTAGTCAAAGAAAAAAGAATTCTGATACATCATTGCTTCTCTAAATCCTTCATGGGACATCCTTGAGAAAGCTAGTAACAGGATTCCAATCATACAATCAAATGAAATGATAAGATAAATAAGCCAACAAGTCAAAGCTAGTAAAATATTTGCCAAAAATTGATCTATTTTTTTGATTGTTTTGATTGATAAGAGGATTAATTGATAGAGCCTGATTTCAGGAGAGACACATACCGGATAAGACGTTGAGTCTAGTTTAAATGTTATGACTATTTGTATAAGGCATGACAAAAGCCTGGTTTTAGAAAGACATGTATTGTATAAAATGTTAAGTCTGATGTCGTTGATGTGATAACTTGTGTAAGGCTATGTTGATTGTTTGACAATATTTGTATTTAGGAAGGACTCATCCTGTATAAGACATAGGTTGATTGCTTTAATGATGTCTTTTTTTAGGAAGGACACATCTTGTAGCAGACATATGTTGATTTTTTTTGGTTGTTGCTTTGGCAATTTGTTTGATTTGACTTGATGACATTGTTGACTTTTTCATCTTATTGATGTATGACTTGGTGTGATGTGCTGACAATTGAATGTGTGTGATGAAAAACCCTAAAGGACTAACCTAGTGAGGCCTTAGGGGCTCATCGATTGATGGCCTTGCCTACGTTATACATGCAGAGACCTCATAGTTCAATTAGACTTTGACTAGCAAGACTGACTAAGAAAGGCTTGAATTGTATGAAGATATCTAATGTGTGTGGTAGTGAATGTGATGAACCCTAATGGACTGACCTAGTGCAGCCTCGAGGGCTCATCGATTGATGGCCTTGCCTACATTATACACGCAGAGACCTCGTAGTTCGACATGACCAATGACCTTGTCATATAGACAAATGGATTGAGTCATGATTTTATATAGACAAACCTAAAAGGACTGACCTAATGCCTCGGGGGCACATCGACAAATGGCCTTACCTACTTCTAGTCGTAGAGGCAATGTAGTTCGACAAATGACAAAGACTGACAAGTGCAACTGACTCTAGCTTTGTTTTTGGATTTTTGACATGTTTTGATTTTTTTGTCTTTTTGAAGTTTTTTTTTATGTTTTTAGATTATTTTTTTCAGGACATTTTGTGATGTTTTTGGATTTTTTTGATGGTTTTACGTCTTCAAAACAACCAATGTAAGAACCAATATGACGTAAGTCAAGTGCTTGCCCCTAGTCGGGTATAAGACCAATTGATTATGAATAAGATGGGATGGGGGATACGAAGTGCACTCGATGTCAATCGTTCCAAGCTATGAAAAAGACAACCATTTATTATGAATGGTATGTACAAGTGATGGATGGGAAATATATGTGATATGTATAGGGATAGGTGGTATGTATAGGGAAGTCAAATTAGATTGATGGTAAAAAAAGGAGCAGAGTCGACTACACATGGTGCCTGGTTGCCAGGGTTTCACCATGGTACTTATCCAAAGCGCCACTAAAGTGGTTTTCACTATTGAATGATTTATTTCTCTCTACTTTTTTTATTTTTATTTTTATTTTTTTGATGTTACCAAGATGCCTGTTTACCAGGTTTTCACCTAGGTAACAATTTTTTTGATTTTTTTGTATTTTTGATAATTAAAACAAGGCTCTTAGAAGCTATGCGTAGAAATTCTTTAGATGAAGACTATTGATAGGTGCTAACAATGGTTCTCCTTCAGGAGTAGAGAGTTGATATACTCCTGATCCAAATGCTTCTGTAACAATGTAGGTTCCTAACTAGTTTGGTTCAAACTTTCCTAGTTTTTCTGTTTTAGCTTGATTCTTGGGATTTTCCATTAAGACCAAGTCATCAACGTCAAATTTTCCATTCAAGACTTTCCTATTGTAGCTGCGACAAAGATGATTTTGATATGCTTGGAGATGATCCAATGCCTTCTATCTTAAATCATCTAGGAATTCTAGCTCATGTAGTCTTCAAACTCTGTACTCTTCATCGTTAATATGCCCTTTCAAGGATACCCTTAAGGAAGGAATCTCGACCTTAATAGGAAAGATGGCCTCAGAGCCAAATACTAAGGAATATGCAGTGGCGCTAGTGGGAGTACAAATGCTTGTCTAGTAATCCCATAAGGCTGGATTCAACTGCAAATGCCAATCATGACCAACATCATTGACAGTCTTTTTGAGGATTTTGATGATAGTTTTATTAGATGCCTTAGCTTGGTCATTACCTTGTGGGTAATATGGGGTGGAAAAATGGTGTTGGATATGGAACTCTTCATAGAGATGACAAAATTCTTAGTTCTTGAATGTACGAACATTATCTATGATTATGGATTAAGGGACACCATACCGACAAATGATATAGTTTAGGATAAACTTAGAAATCTATTTGCCGGTGATATAGATCATGGGAATAGCTTCAATCCACTTGGTGAAGTACTCATTGCAGTGTTAATGAACTTATGGCCATTGGAGGATGTGGGATGTATCTTACTTATGAGATCGAGTCCCCATTGGGAAAAGGGCCATGGTGACATAATGGGACAAAACTCCTGTGTTGGTGCATGTATTAAGTCTTTGTGTACCTGACATTGATGACATTTCTTGACAAAGATGTATGAGTCCTTTTCCATGGTAGGCCAATAGTAACCCAATCTCATAATTTTCTTAGCTAAGGTAGGACTGCTAAAATAGGATCCACATATACCCTCATGTACCCCACACAATGTTGCTTGTGCTTCTTCAGTATCAAGACATCTCAATAGGGTATTGTCTAGAGCGCGTCTATATAGGGTGTCTTCGATGATGGAATACTTGGTTTCCTTACGAATAAGTGTCCTACGATGGTTATTGGAAAGGTCAGGGGGTGTAATCTCTGCATGGAGGTAGTCATATATGTACTTATACCACGGGGAATTGGGACAAACAATCTCACACACCATCTTTGAATCTGGGATGTCATAGGTAGGGATCAAAAGCTGTTCTACCAAAAACTCAAATTTAGGCACGTTGCTAGGTATGTCCAAGAGTGAAGCAATAGTAGCCATAGCGTCTACTGCCTTATTTAGAACACAAGGTATTTGATGAAAGTCAACTTTGTCAAAGTACTCCTTGAAACTATCTACCATGCGTTTGTAGGGAGCAAGCTTTAATCCTTAGTCTCATAGTCATCATTTACCTGTCAGATTACCAGTTGAGAATCACCATAAACCTGTAGGTTCTTGATCTTCAATTTGACTGCCATGCGTAATCCTGTCACAAGAGCCTCATATTCTGCTATGTTGTTGGTACATGGAAAGGAAATCTTGAATGACTTAGGAATAGAATCACCCTGTGGTGTGATAAACAATATACCAACCACTCAACCATGATTTGTATGGGACCCATCAAAGTATAATTTCCATGTCGTGCTCATGTCAAGAGTGAATATGAACTCATCAAGAAATCTACAACTAAAGGGTGATCTTCTTGTATTGGTGCATCAAACAACTGATTAGAAATGACTTGTACTTTGATGGATTTTCTCTCTACGTACTGGATATCATATTTGCTAAGTATCATTACCCATTTGGTCAATCATCCTATCAATGTTGCTTTTCTGAGAAGATATTTTAGAGGATGTATCTTTGCAACCAACATGGTTTGGTGGTTTAGTATGTAGTACCTAAGTTTTTGAGTAGAAAAAACTATAGCAAGACAAGCACATTCAATGGTACTATAATTGAGCTCATAACCTACCAAAGTGCGGTTGATATAGTATACTGCCCTTTTATGACCCTCATTGTTGTTCTATGCAAGCAATGCTCCTAGTGTTGAGGTGGTAGTTGATATGTAAAGAATCAATGGTCATCCCTCAATAGGTGGAATTAAGACTAGTGGTGTGAGTAGGTAATCCTTAATAAGTTGAAAAGCTTCTTGGCATTTAACTATCCATACAAAGGGTACTCCTTTTTTGAGTAGATGTCGAAAAGGATGTGTCTTATCTGCTAACTGCACTATGAATCTTTTGATGGATTGCAGTCTCCCTTGTAGTGTCCTTAGCTAACTAAGATTAGCTAATGGAGGCATGCCTATGATAGCTTTCACTTTGGCTGGGTCCACCTCAATGCCTCGTCTAGAAATGATATACCCTAGCAACTTTCCTAATTTCATGCCAAACACACATTTCTTCGGATTTAGTCTCACTTTGTACTCTTCTAGCCATTGAAAAATATTGTCTAAAACCTGTAAATGATCTTGTTACTGATTTAGCTATAAGATCCTTGACATAGTCCTCCATAAGATTGTGTGTAAGGTCATGAAAAATAGTTGTCATGGCCTATTGGTATGTTGCTCCAACATTTTTGAGTCCAAAGGGCATGACATTCCAACAATATGTTCCCCATGGACAGGTAAAATTTATCTTAGGTTGGTCTTCAGTTGCAATTCTGATATGATTATACCCTAAAAATCCATCCATAAGGGATAACATCTCATATCCTACTGTCATGTCTACAATCATGTCAATGTTTGGTAGAGGGAAGTCATCTTTAGGGTAAGCCTTGTTGATATCTCTAAAATTTGTATAGATGTGGATACCCCTTGTTGGTTTTTGAGAATGATACAAGATTGGAAATCTAATCTGCACAGTCAATTGATCTAATGAAGCCAACATCCAACAATTTTTTTAATTCAACCTTGACTAGTAGAGCAATCTGTGGGTGCATTTTCCTCAATTTTTGTTTTACTGGTTTTACACCTGGTTGTAAGGGTAAGTGATGTAGTACAAGTTCAGGATCCAGCCCTGGCATGTCAGCATATGACCAGGCAAAGTTGATCTATCTCTGTGTGAAGAAGTTGCAAAATTTTGGCTACTCTGTTTTTGTCAATGATGCTACAAAATAGACTAACCAAGGATTCTCTTCAGTACCTATGTTGACTTCCATAGATTCTTCAACTAACATGGGTGAATTTTCCTGAGCAACTGGGAGAATGTTCAAACCTCCATCCTTGGGTGCCTTAGAGAGGTTTTCACCCTCAAATGCGTCCTTATTTTTGGCATTTTCATTGTCCAAAGGTGCCTTCTGGTTTTCACCTAGGGACTCATCATTTTTATCTTTTTCATTCTTTTTCTTATTTCTACGACTGGAGGGTTGAACAGATTACCCAAAATATTCCATGTTGTCCAAGTCTATGGTGAAGCCAACCTTATGATCCCCACTAGGTATGCCTTCTCGTAGTCCCAGGAACTCAACAATTGCTTCGTCATTCTCAAAGACATCTAAGACGAGTGTGTCTTGTTGGTCCCAATCGATGAGCTGGGGGTATACTAAGGGCATGTCATCATCAGAGGTGTCAAAGTTCAAAGGGGTCAAGGTAAAAGTTGAGTTGTTCACATAGTCACAAAGGCTTCTTACCAAGTCCTCTTTTCTCTTTTGCTTGGATCTAGGTGGATTCTGAGGTGGGCCTAATGCCAAGGTGTGGTTATCTAAAGTGGATTTGTCAGGTTCCCAAGAGGTAGGATCAAGAGATTCCCAATAGTAATGTTTAAACCATTCCTCTTTTGTCATATTCTTCAGTGGACAAGAATTCAATGGATTTGATGAGGATTTAAGCATTAAGTCAAGTTCTCCAAACAATTTATCAAGGTCCATGATAGAGGTGGAGGATAGGGAATCCCACTCATATTCGTTAGAGTAAGGGGAATCATAGTAGGGTTGGTCAGATGGTTTGTCAGATGTCTCAATATCTTCCAAAGCACTTACTTCCTCTAGTAAAGGTGATGTGGTACTAGGAATGCCAATTTGGATCAGTTGAAACCCAAGCCCTAGGCCCTTCGTCCATTTAGAAACAATGATAGGTTCCGTCCTCCCATCCTAATGTAAACCTAAGCCACTATGTCCACTGTATCCCTTGCTTTGCATTATGGTAAAACCTTTTCCATATTAATCTATAGGTATCTGAGCAAGTGGAGGAGGTTCTTCATTGTCTTCTTTATATATCCAGGTCACATCATCTTCATTGATGGCTTCTTTACTTAATTCTCCCCATTTTGTAATTTTTTTTGTGGGAGGGATGTGTATGGTGACCACTGACTGTCTCCTATGTTTTGTAGGTAAACCATATGATTTAGGAGGAATCAGATGGTTAACACAATAAGATGTCTTCATGTGATATTCTCCACAACCCTTGTCTTGGATCTCGACCCTAGGAATGGAAGGTAATGATGATGAAGTGGATGTTTTAGAGAGAGTGGATGGATCAACATAGTGTGATGAATTGGATGATGAAGCTTCTTGGTTTACAGGCACCTGGCATTGGGGTATCTCTCATAGATTGGTACAATATTGGAATGGATCTGGGTCACCATCTATTGTAATCTCAGTGCCATTGTAGGGTAATTTTAGACATTGATGGTAGGTAGAAGGGACTGCCTTCATAGCGTGAATCCATGGTCTACCTAGTAGAAAATTGTATGGGAGGGCGAGATCCAAGACTTGGAAGTTTGCATCCATAACTGCAGGACCGATTATGATGGGGAGTGTTACCACTCCTTTTAATTTTCATTCTTCATCGTCATAAGCCTTAATGACAATGATTTTGGTGGTTTCCACACATGCCTATGAGAAGCCTAAAGCCTTAACTAGTTTTAAAGTGAAAAGATTTAACCCTGCTCCTCTGTCTACCAAGACTCGTCTGACTTTCGATTTATGAACAAGGACTTCAAGGTGTAATGAATCATTATGATTTTTCTTCTTAGTTGCATAGTCTTGTTCGGAGAAGGTAGCATGATGATTGTTGGTTAAGTAGCCTACCATCTCTTGGAAATAATTGACATCCAGGTTGGTGGGGACAGTCGTGCTTTGTAAAGCCTTGTCTAGAATTGATCGGTGATCGGGGGAGATACACAACGATAGAGATTTGGGCTAGGGTCTTCCTTAGGTGGTCAAGTAAGTTATACTACGACTTGGAAGTCTGTGGTGTCTGGTGTGATGGAGGACCTTGAATGGTGATTTTGGTTCGACAAGTGTTGACAACACACTTGGGAGTTTTATTTATGGTGATTGTGTTGACTTGCTCATCGGCAACTCAGATGTGATTTATGATTGGGCCACTATAATCATGCTTAACACTAGCGTAATTGGCTACAGTATTGGTCTTGTTACCCAAATTGGGGGCCTTTCCTTTCCCATGGTCATGTAGTGGATCAAAAAAGACCTTATGAGTAGTATTTGAAGATGTCGGTTTCTGTCCACTGACTTGAATAGTTTTGTCCTCGACAAAGTCCTGTATGATGTTTTTTAGTTGGAAATTTTGTAGGCTATGTCCCTTGGTTCTATGGAAATCACAAAAGGCATTGTCATCCCACCAAAATGGTTTGAATTTCCCTGGATCGTATTGTCTTGGCTCTTGAAGCTATATGAGACTATGTTCTAATAGTTGTTTGAAGATCGATTCAATGCGTTCCCCTAAGGGGGTGAACTCGCGTTTTGGAAACCTCCTCTATTGTTGTGGTTGTTGGGTGTTTTAGGTAGTGTTGGGGGTTTGATTGACTGCATTAAGTGTGTTGGTAGAGGGGTTATTTACTCTAAGTGTCATGATCGGTCCTGCTTGTAAGGTTTTAGCATCAACTACCCCATCATTGGTAATGTTTTTGTTTTGAGACCAAAACTTGTTTCTGTCATTGGGGGTGTTTTGCATAGGGGGATTTTTGTTGGGTACCTTGAGTTCCCCTTTGTCCATGAGTCCTTTCTTTAGTATGAGTCCCTTCTCCACTAGTTTTGTAATAAACATCATGAAAACAAGAAAGATTAAAGCAACTCAAAGGAAATAAACTCTAATGTAATCTAAAGCTAAACAACAAAGCACAAAGGAAAGCATAAATGAAAATATCTCACCAAGCATCAATATAGTTCCATGAATAACCTCTATTTTCCTTCTCCATTTCACCGTGATAGTATTCTTGCCCTCAGATTTTTAGTATGCGTGCAAGTATAGCCTCAGTAGATGTGATAATAGCGAAATATCAAAGATTATAAAATAAGTGCCCCAAAAGTCATTAGATTTCAGGAGGAGCAACAATGATGAAGGTCAGGTCAATTTATAGAAAATAGGGTTTTCAAATGATAGGCTCAGATTGAAAGATAGATGGATGATTAAGATTGAAAGATTTGACATGCATTAAGATTAGTGTTAGTAGTGACGTGAGTAATAAAACATGAAAGGTGGGATTTAAGATTAAATAATAATTTAATCTTTAGTTGAAAGTATTCAAAAATTAGAAGAATAATGATCACATGCAAAGATGAGGATTAACATGGAGGAAACAGTCTGTTCGAATGCGTGAATGAATTAATTAAATAAAGCTATTTAATTAATAAATGTCTACATGCATAAGAATTAAAACTAGATAACTAACTGGTTAAGACCAAGAGTCCATTTGTCAGAGATAATTAGACATCAAATCAGGAGATGACTGGCTAATTTAAATAGATCCTGAGTTTAAGTGGTGAAGAATAATTAGATAACTTAAACAATTATCTAAATATAGAAGCATATGTCCATAATAAGATTTTATGAATTAAATGGTTATTTAATTCAACATTCGACATTTAAGGATTGAATTAAATAAATAAGATTTATTTAATTGACTGAAGAAAAGATTAATGAATAATTAAATAATTAAAGTGTTTATTTAATTATAGTCGAAAGTGTGATAAGGATAAATTAAATAATAATTGATTTAATTAATCAGGATTGAATAAGTAAAATGAATTAATTAAATAATTAAGTTTATTTAATTAATAGAGTAATAAATGTTAAAATGAAGTAATTAAATAATTAAAAGTTATTTAATTAATAGAGGAATAAATGACTTTAGAGAATAATTAAATAATTAACATTATTTAATCACGACTATGAAGATACAAATTATGAAGAAATTGAAGTCGTAGGCTTAGACCAAATTTCAGTGTCTACAGTATGTGAATATGTATGAATTATGATTGATATCCATGTTTAATCATGGTAGTTGGTATTGTGTGTGTGCTTTATGAACTAACCCCTTGCAACTCGAGAAGACACTGTAGCCTGTAGCAACTACAAAATGCAACCCACAATTGGAGGAGTTCTTGGACAATGAAACAAGGGATGTTCCTGAATACATTGAGTGCAATAACTACAACATGGAGACACCTGATGAAGACAATTGTGCATCATTATGACAATTAATAAATAAATTGAAGAAGGAGAACCTTGTTATCATTAAGATTTTGGCATAACTGACATTATGTTCCATGTTTCAGTTCTATTATTGCAAAGTTCTAATCCTATTTGGATTCTTATTTCTTTTTAGTTGCAGTTGGGATAACTAAATCTTCATTACGCTATGATATCTAGGGAGTTGTAATTAATGATTTCAATTTAGATTTGTGTTCTGAATAAACTCCCCTGTGCATGCATATAGCTGGTGGTTGAGTCTTTAGGATAGTAGGTTGATTAATCTTTCAGTTGTGGATTTGGTTATCAAACACTTTTTCAGTTTCCAGTTGTTAATACATAGACATGTTGATTGTTCAAACATGGTTTTTTTTAATATAATAAGATTTCATGTGATATTTTGGAATGAGTATTGAATGATATTGAATTGATATGATTGAGTTGAATATGAAGATTTAGATTTGGTTTGGTTTAGTGAAGACAGTCACCTGAGCAAGGACCACTCAAGGTACTATCCTTCACTACATTTACAGTTTTTATTTTTGTTAATAGTTACTTCATAATTGCATAGTAAGTTAAGATAGATTCTAATATCAAGTTATCAATCATTTTTGTTCATGTTCATGATTACATTTATTCAACTTATAGTGCTATAGAGTGTAGCATAGGCATAGGTTTGGTTATCAGTTTCTAGTTAGTTGTAAAATTTTACCTATCAACGGTAGTTCAGTCACAGACTATGCTGTAGGTACTTGTAGCCAAAGAACCAACTTTACTTCTTTCACTATTAATGTGTTTTTTATGATTTTATAGTAAGCCTAATACCTTCACTAAGATAATTTAGGTAATCTCAAGTCTTTGAAAGCACATATGGTTCCAGTACCATCACAAGCCAACTAGCCTTGGTCGACAATCTAATGAAAATATTTTCAATGTCAAGTGGACTGTTCAACCAGGTTTTCCCTTGAATTGAGTGCTTACCACAAATTTTATTAGACATTAGAATGGAATCTATAGAATTTACATCAATGATGGCTACAAACTAGTTAGGCAACCTCAAAGAAGAATGAACCTAGTTGTTTGTGACATGGTTAAGGCTAAATTTCAAAAGTTACTAGATGCAGGATTCATTTATCCAATCTTTGATAGTCAATGGGTGTCTCCATTAGTAATTGTACCGAAGAATGGAGGGAAATTAAGAGTGTGTGTTGATTACCATGAGTTAAATGCAACAACTAAAAGAGACCACTTTCCCCTTCCATTCATTGATCAAGTGCTAGATTCATTAGCAGGAAAGTAATAATTTTCCTACTTGGATAAGTTCAATGGATTTAACTAGATCAAGATAGTCCCAAAAGAATAAGAAAATATAACCTTTACTTTCCCTTGGGGTAAATATTCTTAGTCTATCTTGCCATTTGGGCTATGCAATCCACCTGCAACATTCTAAAGGGTAGTATTGAGCATATTTGTAGATTTTTCTCATGATTCCATGGAGGTTTACATGGATGAGTTTACAGCCTATAGGAATGCCTATGAAGAAGAACTTGTTAACTTGGAGAAAGTATTATAGAGATGTGAAGATCATCACCTTTCCCTAAGTCATGAGAAATGCTTCATGATGATGACTAAGGGAGCAATCTTGGGAAATGTTATGTCCAATAAGGGATCCAAGTAGACCTAAATGAAATTGAGGTAATATCAACATTGCATGTACCTCATAAACAAAAGGATGTCAGAAGCTTCCTTGGCCATTTTGGGTACTAAAAGAGATTCATACAAGATTTTAGTAAAATTACAGCACCACTATTTGTCTTATTATCTAAATATGTAGAGTTTGAATGAAAACCTGCTTGTCAGCATGCATTTGAAGCTCTTAAGGTAGCACTTACCAAGGCTCTTGTCTTGAGAAGAACAAAATGGAAATTACCTTTTCATATCCATATAGATGCTTATGATTTTGTAATCAAAGCTATGTTAGGATAGAAAGAAGGGAATCTAAAGTATGCCATCTATTATATCAACACGAATATTCAAGGGGCAAAGCTCAACTACATAGTCACTGAAAAGGAGATGTTAGCAATGGTCTATGCAATCAATAAATTTAGGCACTACATCATAGGGTATTTTGTATTCATTCACATAGACCATATGGTAATCAGATACTTGACAAATAAGCCAGTAGTTGGAGGTAGACTTGTGAGATGGTTGTTGCTACTTCAAGAGTTTGATATTACTATTGTCAAAAAATTAGGAAAGGATAATGTGGTAGCAGACTTCCTCTCCAGACTACCAAGAAAATCAGAAGAAGATATTGTGGATGATTCATTTCCAAATGAGCACTTATTTTCCCTTTCTCTACATACACCTTGGTATCCAAACATAGCCAATTATCTAGTTGTAGGGGAAACACCACCACATCTCTCAGCAAGGGAGAAGAGACATGTCAAAAAAGTTTTACTTATTCATGGGTAACTAGATATTTATTTTACATAGGGTCTAATAATATAATGAGGAGGTGTATCAAAGAAGATGAAGTCTATGACATCCTCAAAGTATGCCATGATGAACCTTGAGGAGGAATTTTACAACAAAGAGGACAACTCTTAAAATTTTGAGTACTAGCTATTATTGGCCAACACTTCATAAAGATACAATCAAATACACAAGGAGATGTGATAGATTCTAGAGAATGGGATGACCTACAAAAATAGATGAAAATACACTACAACCACAATTATTAATAGCACCATTTTATTAATGGGGGCTAGATTTTATTGGTCTTATATCTACAACATCCAACAAAAAAAGGAATACATACTAGTTTGTACTGTTTATTTTATAAAATAGGTGGATGTCAAAGCCTTGCAATTTACAAAGGATGCAAATGTGGCTAAGTTTCTCTATAAATATATCTTTACAAGATATGGTGTTCCTAGGGAAATAGTGACAGATCAAGGACCATAATTTACCTCAGATTTGATCACCAAGTTAGTGTAGGAATATGATATCAAGCATAAGAAGTTTACACCTTATCACCCTCAAGAAAATGGTCAAGTGGAAGTCACTAACAGGGAGATAGAAAAAATTCTTACAAAAATAGTGCAACTCCATAGGAAGGACTGGGCAGCTAGGTTACTTGAAGCAGTTTGGGCTTGTAGGATAACCTAGAAAACAACAAAAGGATTTACACCATATGAATTGGTGTATAAAAAAAGGAAGAACTTCCAATAGAATTTGAATACAAAACTTTAAGGATAGCAGTAAAATTGGGCATAGATTTATCTACATCACAAAAGGAGAGGTTACATAACCTCAATATTGTTGCAATGGCTTTGCTATTGTGCCAAAAGATCAACCTGTTAACGCCTGATACAAATGCATGATTTATACAAGATCCACGAGAGGTGATTAAGCCATGTCACAAATCCATAGTGGGATGGACATGCACCAACCTATCCAAGGGGATGGAGGCACCAACCTTCCAACAATCCCCCCAGTGTGATCATGAGATTCGAACCTGTGACCTCGCTCTGATACCATTTGTTGCAATAGCTTTACCATTGGGCTAAAAGATTGACCTATTAACGCCTGATACAAATGCCAGATTTATATAAGATCCATGAGAGGTGATTATGCCATGTCATGAATCCATAGTAGGCTGAATAGGCACCAACCTATCTAAGGGAATGAAGGCACCAACCTTCCAACAAATACCTTGGATGAAATATGCATGGAAGTAATACACCATATTGATATCATCCAAAAGTAGAGGATGTGTTGGAATGATCAATTTATTAAGACCAAAGAGTTTAATGTAAGTGATTGGGATCTACTCTATGATTCAAGGTACGCAGATTACAAAGGAAAATTGCAAGCAAGATGGTTATTCCCATATGAGATTCAAACATTTTTTCCCAATAGAGCAGTTCAACTACAATTTGTTGATGATGTAAGGTTTTCACTATTAGTGAATGGCTATGGTTGAAGCTCTATAAAAGGACACTATAAAATGATGAATTCATATTATCACTACAACATCAATTTGAACTAGAGATACATATTTCATCATCACTAACAAGAACTTCATTGGAAGTATTAGAAAATGAGCTACACAAATCACCTACTACTATTTCACAAGTATAATTCCACAACACATATCGCATGCACACACATGTACAGGTGGCACTCGACAGTCTCCCTTTTCTGAACCTATAATAGAGCTCATGGGACCTACAACATCAAGCTCCCAGGTGAAACATTTAGAAGAGACCTATTTCTTTAGTAACCCATAACACTTGCACATCCATCATTTCATTGATGCTTGTAGCAACGCACATTTGTATTCATTGCACACAACTTCTTTCTTCCATCACATGTAGCAATCAAATCTACTTTCCGCATCCACCATGCCATGTAATAAATTTCACTTCTCCCATAACGTACTTTCCAATCCTTTTATTCATCACTCCAACTTCATTGCCATGTGTTACACTCATGCTACCTTACACTTCAAACCATGACCACTCATAGTTCATAACCATCACTTTATATCATTTCAAATCATGTTGCATGGTGGAATTCAACCATTTCACATGCACCATACTTCATTTCACAAAATTTCAATAGGTACTCTTCACATTAACTTTCATAATTAACATTGAAGCTTACTAATTTTGTAAATATTTATCATTCATGCATGCATTTCAACTTCATGTTTCAAATTTCACTACTTATTATTTATTACTCCACCCATTTCATACCTACTAATTGAGGTCACTTAGAATATTTAGTTGGGTGAGGGGTATTCAAAGGCCATATTCCTTAGTTATTTCATATTTTTACTATTTAATTTTCTACCAATATTAATAAAAATGAAGAGTTCAAAAAAGAGAAGAGGTGTCCAGTGTAGAATTGGGTGATCAAGTATACAACATAACAAAGAAACAATAGGATTGGGTGATACATCAGAGTAAAGAAGAACTAAACTGGTGAAGTTATAATGGGAGGTGACATAGTGAGGAGAGAACCAACAAACCATAATTTTCCATTGGAAGACAAACAATGTGTGCCTATTTTCTAGCAGGAAGGCTAGGTAGACTACATTCTAAGACTCACAAAATTCAACGAACTTATAACCCAAAAATTTCTAGCACCTTGAAAAATGATGAGGTAATTATTAAGGGTTTAAGGGTGGGTGCATCAACGGTTGTTGTAGAAGAAATATCAGTTCTTCCAAGGGTAGGAGAAGAGTTTCCAGTGAGGGCAGATGCAATCATAGCTAGAAATGAATTGTCCTTGCCAAGGGAGAATTTGGACTCTTCCTCACAAGATATAAAACATTTATCTTTATATTATCTTTGGGCCTCTGTAGCTTCTCATATTATTATATATTTAACTTGTGATGGAAGGAGTCACTATTATACACAGTGTATTTTAAATTGCTTAGTCATTTACATCATCAAAGGCTAGTGAATGTTCCAAATTTTTTATACAATTTGTTGAAAAGAATGTCATTAGAATACAAGAGAAAAAGGAATCAATCGACATTGTCACATTTTTGTTTAGTTACTTTACTAGTTATGAAAAGTCTTATAGTTCAATTTCCCAATATATCTTGGGAATATTTTATGAATTATAAAATATCAATAACATTATTCTGAGCTATAATGAAGAAGAAAGGGGTCATGAATAGGAAGCAGAAGAACCTCCTACAACTGTTGCTGAGGGAGAAATTCCCTATGGTTCCCTTGCTACAACACCTACCCACAACATGGAGGAACCTGAAGAGTAGGGTCTACATGAGCAAACTCAGCCTACAGCTTCTGCTAGGCAGTCTGTAGCTAAAGGAGACTCAAAAACCCAAGCCTCCACTAAGATCCCACCAAAAGAAAAGAAAAGAAAAAGTGTGGCCTATGCTTTTGCATTTGCAAAGAAGCAGACAAGGGCCGCTTAATCAAGAAGGTGATCACATCGCTTGAGAAGGAAAGGTTCTATGAGAGGAAAAGAAAAAAATCAAAAGGGAGATGTTGTGATGATTGAAATGGATACAAATTTTGAGGGAAATGTCCTTGGTGATGATACATGAACACCAATTATGCAACCCCTATATTTGACTACCACTTCTGACTCAAAGTCAAAAGATATTTTTATGGCAAAGAAGAAGAACATACCTCCAGAAAGCCCTATTTCAGAGGAAGGGTTTATGCATGCAAAGGAGGTTGAGGAATAATTTTTTTTGGAGACAAAAAATGAATTATTTTTGGAAGGAAGAAACACAAATAAATAACTGCAAGAGGCTTTGTAGAGAATAAAGCATTTGGAAGAACTATTGGAAGCATACTAGCAAAAGGACAGTGAAAGGGATGCAAGAATTAGGGAATTGGAAGGGAAACTCCAAAAAATTGAGTGAGGATCAAAACTAAAAGCTCTGGCACAACTTTCCATTGTTGAATTGGGTGAAAAAAGTCAAGTTCTTGAAAGCTCAACTCAACTTGCACAATTTGGTTCTTTCTTATGATACTGCATGAAACCTACTAATATTTATGGGATATGTTTAGATTAGGGCTCTAGCTTCCTATATTAGGAATGAGCATAAAAGGGGGTAGCTGTTGCAAGAATATCAAGAGAGTGAGAAATCACTCTCTCTATAGCTAAGGGGAGAAGCAATAGTCCCAAATGCAGTAGTAAACTAGTGGTTGGAACTTATAGAGCACAAGGGAGTGGCAAAAAAGATTTTGGATTGCAGAGAAAAGGATTACAGAAGAATGAAGGGACTAGTAGAAAGGACCATCAAAGAAGCTTTTAACTTTACCTAAGGCAAGTAGAATGAGCTCATGCTAGAACTCAAGAAGAAGGAGCCCCATTCCATTTATAATTATGTGACAATAATTGGTAGGTCTCACAAATACATTTCAATTGCCCACAAGAAAGGAATTGCTTGGTTCCCTTTTACCTTTCATCCTCCTCTCCTCTTGTTCCCCATGCCACATTAGGCAGGGACAAAGTTAGAGGAAGATGGAGTAGCAGAAAATAAAAGACTGGAAAAGATTGTAGATCAACAAGGTTTTTATTTGAAGCAGGGTAAAGGAGTGACCTCTGTGGTGGATTTCAAAGAAATAGCCTTACAATACAACCTTCATCCTTAAAGCTGCTTGAGGAAAAGCAATAGATTTAGTTGGGGGGAATGATGGGATCAATCATTGGATAGTTTTCCTTTTACTATTTTATACTTTTATCATCTCTTCTGCTAAGTTTCAAGACATTACCAAGACCTTTTTATACCTTTTATATGCTTTTAAGCAATCTTAAGTATGTACAAATGGAAATATGCTATGTTTATATATGTACGTGTGAATGCATGAATGTCTATGAAATTTATTATGATTCAATGTAAATAATTTATGATTGTTAATAATGAGGATGCCTTAGGAATAAGACTAACATTTGCAGCAAGAAGGACTATCAACTGCAACAAGAGGTTTCTTAGCCCATGACATAAGGATTGCAGATTGTTGTAGAGAAGAAGTCAAACAGACAAGGTGCAACACTTTCAGAAGGAAATGAAGGTGGTCATTTATTGATCAGTTGTGAGTCACCGTATAACACTCTTTCTTGTCAAATAAGATAGCTAGGAGGAGAAGGAGTCTACTCACAACAAGACTAATTTATGAGAGAATTATTCTAGGGAACATGTTTTTGTTATGGGAAGTTAAACTGTTGGGCATAGAATCCTAATTTTTTTTCTTTACTCCTGCTTTACATAGTTATTATTCTTTGTTTCACACTAAGTCCTCTTACTATATTTGAGGAAGAGTTGATAGATGTTTCATAAGTTTGTTTTCATTCCATGAATGATGAAACTCCTCACAGACCCTATATAGTGCGATCTTCTATCAAGGAGGAGATCTAGTTATCTAGTTACTTAGATTATGTGTTTAACCATTATTACTTAGTAATTGCAGCAATAGAATGTGTGTTACATTACGAAGATCTTTAGCATATTCATGTTAGATTTCATGTAATAGTTCAATGTTAGAATGAATAAAAGGGAATTGGTTTGACATCATGATTTGTTGTGTGAGTGTTTGATAAATCTTGTGGAAGAAACAACTCAAGCAATGGCCACTTGAGATACTGTTGAATCACTTTAGTTTTTGTTGTTATATTAGATAATGCATTATTGAATTCAATTGATAGTCTTCAGCTATATGTTTATGAATGCATGTGTTGTAATTTATGAATTGAATTTTGTAATTTAATGTTTGGTTTGATACTCCAGAGAAATTAGCTAGGTTAGGAAATTTTAGTTTTAGTAGTTGACATTTACAGTCTTAAGCATTAGGTACCCACAGAAGAAGGTAGTTGTTTACATTCATTTTCCCTGTTTTGTGAATCAATAAGTGTGTTGTGCAGTTTTTGCACACATGCCCCACTAAAAGCAGGGACCCTCTTTCGCTTTGGCTTTGGTTTTTTGGCCCTTTCTTTTTGAGGTTTTGTCTTATTTAGGCATGTGCTTAAATGTTTATTTTTGATTGCCTAATGTTGATAGTGTTTTCTGCACAGCAACAACTCAGACATAATATAATATCCTATCTCTCTTGAAAGGTTATCTTCAATAATAAATCACTGAAAATCACCCCAAGGTCTCTCGGGTGTTAGGTCATAACAATGCATAAAACAACTCAAATAAAATGTGAAATGCTGGTAATCACAATCGGACCTTACTATAAGCAAATTGTATCCTTTCAATTTATCAGATCTGGCAATATGGTGATCTTGAATCCTAAATCTAACCGAATAATTAAAGAAACATCAAAAGGTAGGGATGCAAGGAAGTAATACAATTTAAACTACTGCGAGGACAAGTAATGTAAATGACATATATGTGGAATGGACCTATCTCAAATAACCAATTCCTGATCGACCCACAATGCAATCTTACAAGAACGGTGCAATCTTCTGAGGTATTTAAATTTTCAAATCATAGACTTGCATCTACAATCGAACTTAAGCACACTGAATATACCGTCCAGGTTGACTTTACCAGCCTACTACAATCAGATAGTTACTGGGAGTATAGACCAGAGATAGCTACAAACATTCCAAATATGAAATCACAAACATCATTTGTCCAACCAAAACTAATTTACTTCTGAGTACTAAACCCTAAATCTTCAAGCAATTTAAAAGATAGAACAAAGGAACCATGCAAGATGAAATAACACAAAGGATTTCACCAGGAAAACCATAATGTCTTCAATTGTATTAATCATCAAATGCTGCAACAATTCAACCGTTCTGATACAGTATTTGCTTCAAGAAAAGACTAAGAAAATCTAACTATTGCTCTTGCTTATCTCTATTACTGCTTAGCTAACCAATGTCTAACCCTTACAATGAGGCGAGAATGCCTATTTATACCAAATTTCCCCCAAAACATGTCGGCCCAGCCAAACATTTTACAAAAAAAAAAATAAAACTGCCAAAACAGGTCGGCCAAGGAAACAAACTAAGGCACACATTTAATGCCATCATCCAAGTCGACCAAGGCACAGTCCCCAAGGAAGTCCAGTCCAATGCATGCCCTATGATAATAGGGAAGCACAAATCTCGAAAAAATCATTAACTGCTACTCCCCTTGTCTTTCTTCTGCACTGACGTCCCTTGGACACTCGAGAATATTCTATCCAGCTCAGCAATAGGTGGCAATGGCAAAACCTTGAGCCGACATTTAATTGAATCTATCTCTTCCTTGGACCGCTCGACAACTTTATTCCAGTCTTCCTTGCTGGCCATGTATCTATCCATCACCGCCAAGTATGTGGCTGCATCATCAAGTAAGTGGGCGGTGACAGCTCCATCAGAATCCAGGGCATAAACCTCGTGCCACCACTCATTCAATTGCTCATGGCTCAAATATTTGGGAGCTATCTTCTTCCTCCCTGTCATTACCTCAAAGAAGGCAATGCATCCGTCATAAACTGATGTCAGGTCACCATGAATTGACTTCCTTCATTTTTGTATCTTCTTTAATGCCTTCTGTCTGATCTGCAATGCCTCGAACCACTCCCATGGTTCATCCAATCCGGAAGAGGGAAGGATTCCATCCTTAACTAACTGCTCCTTTCCATGCCCCAGGATAATCCTCGACTTCTGCAACAGGAAATCTATGTCACCCTTATCCTCAGACAAGATGTGCTCCAACAGTTCTTTTGCCCGGACTGCATCCTTGCCCACAGACAAGATCGCCTTAATAGCATTATCCCCATTCTTCTGGACATCCATCAGCCAATCAGTGGTAGCTTGAGCGGAGGCCTTCATCTTTTCAATTCCAGAGATTGTCTCCTTAGGCAGAAAACCTGGAGTAGCAGAAGAGGATGGATGGAGAGACTGTAGAGGCTTCATTACCTCTTCTAAACATTTCCTCAATCTTTCATTTTCTCTCTTTAGCTCCCGTTTAGATTGGGTCTCCTTCTTCAGCCTGTCAACAATTATGGCACTCGACCCCTCAAACTCCTCAATATCTTACACTAGGGAGGCCGGGCCGAGATTAATAGTTTGGACATTGTAGTCCTGGCCTGTTATATCATCCCTCATTTTATCTGCTGCAGGGGTGGCGATGTGAACTACCCTGTTGTGTGCTTCATCCCTTTCCACCTGGGAAATCACCTTAGCAGCTTTCTTCTTCTTTCCTTTGCCGATCTGGGACAGCATTTCATCCCAATCCAACAGAGTGTCCTCAATAATTACCTGTTTCTTCCGGGCAATCTCCTTCTCCAACCAGTCCCGAGCCACAGGGTCCGTCCGGATTCCTTCTGTTCTTGTTTCTCCCGGATCCTCTGTCACTTTCACTTCCTCCGCAACTGTCACCTTGACCTCCTCCTCAGTCATTACTTTGTCACCTTCTTCTTTCGAAGTCTGCTCAGCTTGGTCAACCTCCTCAAGTCCCAATTCCTGAAGCACTGGTGATGGAGTCCTAGCAGGTATGCTTTCCTCCAGTTCAGGTGATCCACGGCCTTTACCACTTTTCGGAGAATCTTCATACTGTACCAACGGAGAAGTGTGCCTTTCCTCTGTTTCCACCTCAAGCTCGGCTGCTTCACTATACAGTGTCCCTTCCTTGAACTGCTCGGCCTCCCCGCTAATTCCCTGCTCATCCGGATTCTCCGGTTCTGGTGCACCTGGCGGAGGAGAAACAGTCTTATCTTGCTCTTCAACTGGTTGTGTTGGAGGAGAGTCCCTCGACTGTGCAGCATCCTTGGGAGAAGGAGTTCTTGATTTCCTGGTATATACTTTGGTTTTCTCCCCTCCGGAGCTCTCCACATCTACAATTGGAGGCTCATCCTCCGAAGTGGCTTGATCTTTCTTCTTGGCTGTCCTTGTAGTTCTTGTCTTCTTGGGCGGTGGAGGAGCATCCTCCTTTTCAGCCTTCTCCGTTTCTTCCTCATCCGAGGACTTGCTAATTGTCAGGGTCTTCCACCTGCATTTGCCAATTGGTTTCCTCTTCGTTGCAGACTCAGCCCCCTTAGGACCTCTGATTTTAACCTTGAAGGGTGAGGTTTTAGCTGATTTTCCTTTGGGGTCCTCTTCCCCGAATTCTTCAGAAGTTGACATGGGGTTGAGATTCCCCATCAAGTCAAAGGTGCAAGCTACTTTGGTATTCTCTAACTCCCAGACTTTATGCTTAACCCAAGAAAAGGTGAATCTCAACACAGGAGCCATCAGGTCCTCCAATTCTGTCACTTCAGGGTCACTCCAATCAATATCCCCAACTGACCTGTCCTTTATGGACTCGTACACATGGTCCTGAACCAACTTTCCATCATCATCAAGCTGATCTGGAATCAGCTTAACATTGTATTGTCTAATGGCCTTTACAGGCAGCCTGGAATACCTTTTCTTCCTTGCATCAAGGTCATCCTTGATGTTGACCCAATAATCTTCTAAGTCCTCTTTATGCCTGTATTCCCGGGTAGCCCTCTTTTAAGCCTCTCCAATTATGTCAAAGTTTATTCTCTTCGAATGGAAAGAGAATCCATAAGCGGCCAACTCCTCACCTGCAATGTGAGTTGATTGAATAGATGGGCACACTTCTCCCACACCAATCCCAAGAGGGAAGTCTCCTTCGAATCCTGTCTTATGCTTTTCTCTTTTCACAACTGCATCAAACTCACAAATTTGCCTTACAACTTCTAGTAGCACGATGCGGTCAGTAGGATACCGAGGCAACCTATAAGGGGCAACTGGACATCCATCAATCCGGAGGTAGGTGAATGTAGGGAATTGGATAAACTATGCTCTGTAGTTCTTGATTAGTCCTCTAGCTCCATCGGATAATCTGATATGTTCTGCATTTTGAAGTGTCTGGGTAATGTGCATTGTGAATGCATCATTTGTCCTCCTGTAATCCTTATGTCCCAGATGCAGCTCCGGATAAACCTCATAGATTATGCTCTGCCCAATGGTTCCCTTCGGAGTCAAGCCTTTGTATGGGTAGGAAAAGGCCAGCACATACATAATGTAAGAAGACATATTGAACTTCTTTGTTTCCAGGACATTTCTCAGTTGTTTGTCAATCTCTGCACTAATGAGTCCTGCCCAGTGATAGTTTGTCCCTTGGCTCATTTTGGTGATCACATGGACCATCCAATTCTTCAATACCCCTGCAGTTCTTAGTCCAGCCACCCTGCTCAACAGTGTGATGGCATCATACACATCCGACCTGAATTTCACCTTGTGCAGCTATTTGGGCAACTTGGAGTGGTGAGATTTTGGCTTCTCCAGCCATGAATTGATGATCTGCTGAGCTTTGACTGGCTCATTCTCATAATAGGTCCTGGCAGTGTCAATGTTTAATGCACAGACCGAAGGAAGATCTGGCATGCTGAAGGTCCGCGCAATGGAAGCCGGACTGAAGTTTGCCAAGACTCGTCCTTCAGTGCTGACCACCATCTGGGTATCAAACGCATACTGTCTTGCACATTCCAAAATCAACTCATAGCACTGAACCGACGGAGGGAACCCTGCGACATGCACTAATCCGGAGTTCATCATTCCTTGTCTCAAAGCTGAATGGTCCTTCTCAGCCGCTCTCTGCTTGAACTCCTCATAGTGCCAGGCACCAACATTCGTGTTAGATACCTCAGCCCACACGGAGGACACCCTGCTTTCTGGGAGTTGACTCTTCATATCTAGTCTCAACCGTTCTGTCTCAGAAATTGAAGATGCCCCTGCACCACCTTTGGACTTCCCAGCAGTAGCTTTGCTTGATTCGGCCTACACATCCAAAAATCGTCATTAGAATCCAATTATTATTCATATTCCAGTTCAAAGGGTTAGCACAAATCATGTAAATCCATCAAAATCCATTGCTAACTATTAATCCATCGAGATCTGGAGAAATCAGACAGTCTGGGAAAATCACGCAATCCAGGAAAATACCGTCGGGGCAAAATTTTAGAGAAATCTGACCCAGACGGATTCCTGCTGCCAAAGCATTGTTAATCATATAGATCATTAGTGCAGATGGAAAATCAAAGGATAATCGTTAAATTCAATCATTAGCAACAAGAAATAATCATTAGACAATCGTTCCACCAATCCTATCATCAAAATATCGCAAAACACACAACCAGACAGGGAAATCCGGAAAAATCTGGATGGAATGGATTTTCGCGGACAACTCAAAATGCACCGGAAATAACCCCAACCCGCAGAATAAACCCAAACCGGGAAAATCTGGGAGTGAGGAAATTCCGCGACGACCTCCGAAACCCGAAAAATGACGAACTCGAATAATCACAGGATCTTCCCGACCCGAGCTCGAATGATCCCAAAACCGACGATAAGCAACAAGACCCATGGCGCAAAGGATTTAGACCCCTCGAAAGCACGCAAATGATGAATCTCCACATCAAAATAAAGATACCCTAATCCGAATGGCCAAACCACCTGCCATTAAAACTAGAACAAGCTTTAAGGTTTAAAGATAATAACTAAGGATTTACTTAAAGCCGTGAACATGGTACGGGGCAAGGGCCGCTCAAGCACAATAAAATCTTCGTTCTGGGCCGAACACCAAAGGAAACCCTAATTTCTCACAATGACACATTTCGCACCCGGAACAAGCAAGCAATTCGACCCAGAATCCCATCTAAAGGATATCATCTCACAGACAAATGGAGTTCACAAGGCACAAAAAATGGGGGTTCCATAATAAAATGGATCAGACCACGACTCTATAAATACGAAATCAAAATCAAATGAAGGGCCGACCCAAATCCAATGATACCCAAAACAAGAAACCCACAATCACCACGCAAGCAAACGAAAGGGAAATGAATACATACCATGGATCAAAGCGAACGGAATTCGAGCTCAGAAAATCGACCGCGCGGAAAACACGTCCAAGCAATAGAAATACTAGCACCAACACTCAAGCAATCCTCGCGCAAACAAACCAGGATCAATTCTCAAAGCTTCAAATGAAAATTCTAAATCGCCAGAGCAAATCAAGTGAATAGGTGAACTCAGAATGATGCTCAAAATGCCCTAAATTTGACCTTATACCCGCCTGAGCAAAGGTACCTCAACCATTAATGCGCGACAAGACATTTTTGACAAGTCCGGAAACCCGAGCCCCAAGCGGAATTTCAGAAAATCCCAAAATGCGCAGAGACACAGATTCCGCGAAAATGCAGAAACTGGGGAAATCAGGAAGATCGGGATTTTGGCAGCATCTGGGAAATTTCGATAGGACCGAAAAATCCCGAAGTCAAGCAGGAACCCGGAATCGGAGAATCCTGCCAAAAACGGACAAGGAACGAGGGCCCGATAAAATCCGCCAGAGATGGAAAATCTCGGATCCAGGTGAAAACCCGGACTTGGCCAAAAACCCAATTTCAATCAATTAAACCTCAAGGAAGGGTCCAAGCGAGCAAGACCAACATGTCAAGATCCTAGAATGATAAATCCAATAGAACCAAAGGTTAAGACACCAAAAAAAAGAGGGTCCCCACTCCAAGTGGGGCGTGTGTGCAAAAACTACACAACAAATGGCGACTCTGCTGGGGAAATGCTCCTGAGCATTTCGATGACAAACTGGAATCAAGAATCTAGAACTCAGGATTTCAACTTAGATACCCAGCCACCACCTTAGGGTAAAACAAAGAAACTCCCAGTTATTCAGACATTCCTATACCAGGGTCTAAGTGTGTGCACATGCATTCATTACCTACCCTCAGTTGCAAGAAGAACCAGACATGGTATGAACAAGCTACATAAGGATTCTCACTCTAAAAGTAACCTGGATAGAGCCTCATTTCCAGTCAGACATCCATAGCCCTGACGAGGTTATCGCTGTGGTCCTCCTGAACATAGCTCTACTGCCAGTCAGCCATCTATAGCCCTGGTAGAGATATTCAGATCCCCCTGATAAGTTGAATTCCAACCTCATGATTCTCAATACATTTTTTTTTTCTTTTTCTATTTTTTGCTAATGTCTCTTTCTTTTTCACTCATTTTATTCAACTTGTGAACAGTGAAATTCACACTCAGGGCTGGGAACCGCAGTGGCACTAGAGCAGAAAAAAGATTTTTCACCTGTCCAGACCTTATAAGGACTTTTACAACTTCAGGTATATTAAGGATTAAAGGTATAAGACCCCAATATATTCCTATTCAGACTAACTAGAAAACCTTTGTTTCAACCCAAGGACAAATGACATAGGTTAAAGAATTCATACCACGGTATTCTAGAAAAAAGATCAAAGCTTGTAAGGGAAATACCAGGAACATTAGACCGGCTTTGTCACTGCTACCATACAGATGCACCCACATTTCCCAAAAGGAAAAGGACCAAAAGCAAGAGCAACGCAAAACAAAACAAACAAACAAAAGCAAACCTACTCTAACCAAACGAAACGAGCAAAGTAAAGAAAGAAATCTACTCTAACCAAAGCAAGCAAACAAGCAAACCAAGCAACCTAAACTAACTATTTACAGGGCAAAGAGCTGAGAATAGCTCAGGACTGGAAATAATGTTTCAGATACTGCCCATTGACAAGCAGTGGTATGTCCTCTCCCGTGAGAGTCTTCAGACGGAAGGCATTATCTCCCAGTATTTCGGCAATCTGGTACGGGCCCAGCCATAGTTTATCAAATTTTCCATGACTCCCTTTCTGATCATGCGGCTTATCCCAATACAGGACCAGGTCAGAAATCCTAAAAGCCTTAACTTTTGCTCTCCTATCAAACCATCGCTTGACTACCCCCTGATGTTTGGCAAATTTTTCAAGGGCATTGTCTCATTTTTCCTCAAGGTGCAATAATTCAGCCAACCTAGCTTCCCTTCTATCGTTCTCATCATAAAACTGGTTGATAAACTGTAGAGTGGGGATTTTGAGTTGGATAGGGAAAACCGGTTCCAAACTGTACACTAAATGATAAGGAGAGGTACCAATGGAGGACTTAACTCTGGTATGACTTGCCCAAAGAGCAAACCGAAGCTGGGTGTGCCAGTCTTTTGGATTCCTCTCTAACAATTTTCGGATGACAGTCAACAGGTTCTTGTTAGAGGATTCAGCCAGACCATTCCCTTGGGGATAATAATTAGATGCAAACTTAACAACAATGCCATGATCAAAGGCCCAGTTTGAGAATTTCAGAGATGCAAAGGCTGGACCATTATCACATACCACAGCAACAGGACATCCAAACTGATTGAGAATTGCATATTCAAGAAAATCAATTACTACCTCTGATGTACATTGCCTACAAGCAAAAGCTTTAGTCCATCTTGTAAAGTAATCAGCTATGGTGAGAATATACCTGTGTCTTGCAGAGGATGGTGGATTGATGGGACCTATGAAGTCCATACCCCATTGAGCAAAAGGTTTTACCTCAGTGACCGGTTGGAGCGAAAGTGCTGCACACCTTTCTCTTGTTGCTGTAGTCTGACAAGTGTGACAGGTCCGTACATGATGATGAACATTCTTAAACAATGTAGGCCAGTAGTATCCTGCCCTCAAAATATGATTCACGGTAGCAATCGCCGAGCCATGACCAGTACCATATTTCTCATGAAATTCACTCATTACCCTTTCAGCTTCCTGTCTTCCAAGGCACCTCAAATAAATACCTTCATGATTCTTTTTGTATAGGACAGCTCCTTTCAACATGAAGCCGTCACTTTTCAGCCTTAAGGCTCGCCTCTGTACTGCATTAAGGTGAGCTGGAGGTCGTTGATTTAGCAGATAGTGGACTACATCATCATACCAGCCTTCTGGGGAAACTTCTTCAACATTATAGTTATGAACAGACAATTCAGGGCCTATCTCCGCCATGGTTTGGGTGAGTCCTTGTCCTCTTACCAACTTCATCGGCTGGATCTCGATGTCATACTCCTGAAGCATGGTCACCCATTTAGCTCTGCGCTCCCCTAATTCATTTTGCATCAGTAGCAACTTAACTGCAGAATTAGGAACAATTGCAAACACCTTATTTCGGAGGATATAATGCCTAAATTTCTTCACTACTCGCACCAGGGCATATGCTTGCTTCTCCACACTCGGGTACTTCAGCTCAGCATCGTTCAATGGTGCACTCATGAAAGCAATGGGATGCTCATTCCCCTCATTAGACTTTTGTGTCAGCATTCTAGCACATGAGTGGTCTGAAGCAAATGAATAAATATAAAAAGGCTTACTGTAATCTGGACTCACCAACACTGGAGCATCGACAATGGCTCTCTTAATCTCTGCGAAGGACTCCTTCGCTTCTACAGTCCACTCGACCTTGGCATCTTGCTTCAACATAGCATTTAACGGCTTCACAATTTCAACAAATCCAGTGATGAATTTCCTGACAAAGTTAATCTTACCGAAGAAGGATTTCATCTCCTTTTTGCTGGCAGGTGGCTGAATTTTCAGGATGGCTTCCACTCTCTCCGGGTCTATAGCAATTCCTTTCTCTGATATCACGTGCCCCAACAGTTTGCCTTCTGTAACTCTGAAGATACACTTTTTGGGATTCAATGAGATGCCAAATTCTCTGCACTTCTAGAATACCTTATGCAGATCTGAAATATGATCCCCTCTGTTTTTGGAGAAAACAGTCAGATCATCCATGTAAATGATAATGCACTTCCCTATGATGTCTTTGAAGGCAATGTCCATAGCTCACTGGAACGTGGCTCCCACATTAATAAGCCCAAATGGCATCCTCCTGTAAGCGAAGGTTCCCCACTTAGTTGTAAAAGCGGTCTTGTGTCTGTCCTCATATTGGACCATCACTTGATTATACCCTAAATACCCATTCAGAAAGGACATCATCTGTGATCCATTGACCACTTGTAGCACTTCATCCAAAGAGGGAACTGGGTAGTTATCTTTTTCTGATGATCTATTTAGATTTCTGAAGTCAACACAGAGCCTAATTTCACCATTCTTCTTTCTTACCAGAACCAGATTGGCCACCCAAGTTGAATGCCTGACAGGAAATATGATCCTGGCAGACAACAACTTCTGAACTTCCTTCTATATGAGTGGCTCCAACAGTGCATTAATAGGTCTCTGCCTCTGTCTGAAAGGTTTGGCGCCTGGCTTCAGAGGTATAGTATGAGTTATGATGGATGTATCATAAGTCTTCAAGTCTTCATAACCCCATGCCACTATATCTGGAAAATCGTATAGGGCTCTGATTATTCCCTGTCTTTCTTCAGGAGTACAGACCTTACCAATAAAAATATTCTTTACATTATCTTCAGTACCCACATTGTGAGTGTCACACTGTCCACTAATAGATTCTTTCTTTGTCTCTTGTTCTTGATCTCTGATTTTGTCCATATCAAAAATTCTCTCTAACTGTACCATTCCCCTTGAAATAGTATTGGACTTCAAATTCAGCACACCCTCTAGATCCAATTCTGCTTCTTGAGGCTCTGTTTCATCAATGATCTGTGAAGCAAAGACATCTGTGTTTGTGATAAAGTCCAGGATATGTTTATCATCCTCAAACACCTGAAAATTAGTTACATTGTCAGGAACCGATGGCACAGGAGTTAATTCAACAGTAAACTTTTTCAATCCTGACAAAGACAGAGGCTGCAGAGTGCTGGCTGCTTGGGCCAGAGAATCAGCAGTTTGATTCTTTTTCTGTGGGATCAGTTGGATATTAAAAGCATCAAATCCCTCAATGAGGTCCCACATTCTATGCCTATAGTTGGCCATCCTCCTACCGTGACACGCATACTGCTTCCTTACTTGTTTGACTACTAATTCTGAATCCCCAAAAACTTGCAGAACCCTGACCTTTTTCTTGAGTGCCATAAGGAGTCCATGAATTAATGCTTCATATTCAGCCACATTATTGGTGCAATGAAATTGGAGCCTATGAGCTGCAAAGAAATTTTTACCTTTTGGACTGATCAGCTCAAACCCTGCCCCAGCTCCATGCTTGGATTTGGATCTATCAAATTTGAGAGTCCAGCATTCTGCAGTGGTATTTTTCTTCATTCTGTCTTTTGGTTTATCAGTGTTAGAGGCTGCCTCAGTCATCGCAGGTTTCTGGCTTTCACACTTTCCTTGGACATTCTGCTCATCTGCCTTAACCACCTGAGCTGGATTCATGCATTTTTGTACTTGTTTTACTGCTGTCTGACACAGACAACATTCCAACTCTGAATGAGAAGCATTGTGGACTCTACACCAATTTAGTAAGAGTAACTCCTTAAAGCTTGTCTTCTTTCCCAGGTGAATCTGGTTCTCCATACATTGCCTAATGAATTCCTGGAAATTGTCCAATAAGCTGATTTGTTTGTCTTCAGGTTCTTCCTCTTTTTCAACTAATTCTGTCAGAACCTCAACATGGCTAGACCCTGTCCCAACATCAGCTGGCATCGTATGCAACATCAGCACCTCTTCTGCATCTGATTCTTCATATTGAACTGAAAGCAGGTAATTTCCCATTCTGACTTCTGATACTAGAATTTCTGTTGAAGTCTTTTGGTATTCCGTTATCATATACTTCATTCTAGGCTCCCTCTCGATTCTGATTTGATTAGGTACCCCCTTCCATGGAAGCCACATGTGAGAGTGATCAGTGGACACATACCCATTCAAAGCCTTCGTAAAATCCCTTCCTAAAATCAAACCGTATGCATCAGGAATGTCAGCCACCTGAATGTTGATGACCTGTTGGATCCTTGGGTCAGAGGCTATCTGCATCTGGATCATGTTAAGTTCTCCTACCACACTCACTTCAATTTTGTCCAACTCAGTGACCTTCTGGGAATCAGCAGGTGTTATTCCAAGAGCTCTGCAAACTCCGAAAGGCATCACATTGGTGGAAGCACCAAAATCTAATAGACAATTGTGAAGGTTCTTACCAAAGATTTGGACTGAGATCAGAAATGGGGGGGTTTCTGTTTTACCTTGAAACAAAGTGGGCTGAGTGTCCACCTGGGCTACTTGAGTTCTATCCTTTTCTTTTCCCTTATCTCCAGGAGGTGGGTTGATCTGATTTTGGGTCTGATTTTGTGTGTTCACAGACTAAAAACTGGAAGTCTGGCCGACATATTCACTAGAAGGCTTATCCAATAACTTTAAATTTGCATCATAAGTACCTAAGACAACCTTCCTAATGGCAGGAAATCTTAATAACTCAAATGCAGAAAGGTTTACCTTTAATTTCTTGAATTCCTCTGCAACATATGAAGCCATCTACTCCTCACTCATATCAGTGGAAACTTCCTTAGATGATTCCTCCACCTTATCCTTGCTAGCTTGAACAATCTTTTCTTTTTGTGGTTCAGTTTGAGACTGTCTGTCCTTCGAAAGATACTGCCTGGAAACATGTGGATAAGACGGATTGTTGCTAGCATTAGGATCCGGAGGGGTACTGAAGTTGTTGGGAGGAATGGAGGTGGTGAACGGTCCTCCAGGCTGTGGGCGTCTATGAGGAATATCCCTCAATCCCTGTCTCTGAAACATCTGTACTTCTTCAACATGAGCTTCCTCCTGATCGAGGGGGCCATTATCATTCATTTCTTCGTTGAATAGCCGAGCAACCTCATCTCCATTACAAATCTGGTCTGTTTCATCTTCATGGGAATCGGGTTCTTCTGGTACATTTTCTTGGCTGGTTGGAAAAGGAGCATGATTCAATACCAACACAGGAGAATCATAGGAGTTAGAGGGAACAATCTCCTGTGCATTCACATTGTTCTCTACCTCATACTAAAAGATAAAAGCAGCAGTTTGGAATTCTGGGCATTCCAATTCTGAATGCTGGCTTGTCTTATGGAGTCTGCACCACCCTGATAAGGCTGCTTCTGCCAGATATACTCTAGTAGGAGGCTTATCTTGACTGACTGGTTGGTTTGCAGACTGATTAACAATTTGATTAGCAGGCTGATCCAATGGGGTAGGAACTCCCCCATTATTGAGCCCTGTATTCCAAGTTTTGTTCTGTCCTTGTGGTGGCCTTTTATCAAATCCTGATTCACTTCCTTGGCTTCTGTCAAAATTCTACCTCCTTTCATTATTGAAACCTCTATCATTGTTGTAACCTCTATCCTGGTTATATCCCCTATCATTGTAGAACCCCCTGTCGTTATGCTGTCCCCTGTCGAAGTTCTGTCCTTGTGAAAACTCCCTGTTCTGATTAGATTGCATTCCCTTTTGAGCAGCTTGCAACTGACTATTTTGATTTCTCAGGTAAGTCACTTCTAGATTTAGCTTCTTTATTTGTTCAGCCATTTCATCAATCCTCTCCCTATTAGGATCTTGGTAAGGGATCTGGTTCGGGTTACTCTGAGGGGGAATAGGCATTGTGGCGGATCCCAAAGACTGATGCAATACCTCAGAATTCTATAGATAAGCAGGGAAGCTATTCTGTTGTGGCTGATACATGGGCTGATTAACTTGTTGTTGAGGGAAGTTTGTCATAGGAGAGATCTGGTTCATGGGATGACTAGGGTGTGGTACCATAGGTAATTGGGGAACTGGGTTCATAATTGAGGTATGATTGGTGAGGGCCTGATTTACTGCCTGAATCTGGTTCAGATGTGCAACTGGTCCCAGAGAAGGCAATGGCCCAGTCAAATGTTGCCTCAGATCTGTACTAAGCTTAACAGCCTCTGTATAAGCATCAGTCAGGGTACCTGGAGGGTTGGGTCTCCATTTCAAAAAGGTTGCTGTTAGGCTATCCAGAGCTTCATAATATACTCCCAGGGCAGTATCATCGTTCAAAACATATGGATTTTGTAATCTGGTGAATGCACGGTGAAACCTATTATTGAAATTGGCTATGGGTTCGTTAACCTCTCTCTTAACCTTGATGAACTGCAGGTATAACTCATTGGCACTTATGAGAATTCTGAATTTCTGTAAAAAGGCCTTTTCAAGGTCATTCCAATTAAGAATTGAACCGGCAGGGAGATGGTTATACCAATAAAAGGCTTCTTCTCCCAGTGAATAAGGGAACAACCTACAAGCAACATCCTCATGAACTATCCCCCTGTCTTTGAGGCAAGTCTGGAAAATTCTCAGGTGCTCTTCAGCAGTCCTGTTTGGGTCATTAGCATGGAATTTTGAACAGAAGTGTTCAGGGTTCTTGGGCATAACATTGTAGGCTTGGAAGAACAAAGGTGATGGATTATTGGCAAGGAAAGCCATCGGTAATAGCGGAGGTGGCGGTAGTGGTTGGTTAATCACAGGCTGGGGCTGTTGAACAGGAACGGCCTCAGGAATAGGTATAGCCTCAACCTCAGGATGTGAAGATATGGACGATGTTGGTGAGGGGATGGGTGATGATGATTCTCCCCTCTCTCTAGTCCTCCTTGACCTATTGGGAAATTGAAGTTCTTCTAAATCTTCCTCTCTGGTGGTGGATCTGGTATTTCTCCTATATCTCTCTGGAGAGATGGCGTTCAAGAAACGATCCAGTGTGCTCATTCAGGCCCTCCTTCTAGCGCCAATCTGTTGATGGTGTTTTCTGCACAGCAACAACTCAGACAGAATATAATATCCTATCTCTCTTGAAAGGTTATCTTCAATAATAAATCACTGAAAATCACCCCAAGGTCTCTCGGGTGTTAGGTCATAACAATGCATAAAACAACTCAGATAAAATGTGAAATGCTGGTAATCACAATCGGACCTTACTACAAGCAAATTGTATCCTTTCAATTTATCAGATCTGGCAATATGGTGATCTTGAATCCTAAATCTAACCGAATAATTAAAGAAACAACAAAAGGTAGGGATGCAAGGAAGTAATACAATTTAAACTACTGCGAGGACAAGTAATGTAAATGACATATATGTGGAATGGACCTATCTCAAATAACCAATTCCTGATCGACCCACAATGCAATCTTACAAGAACGGTGCAATCTTCTGAGGTATTTAAATTTTCAAATCATAGACTTGCATCTACAATCGAACTTAAGCACACTGAATATACCGTCCAGGTTGACTTTACCAGCCTACTACAATCAGATAGTTACTGGGAGTATAGACCAGAGATAGCTACAAACATTCCAAATATGAAATCACAAACATCATTTGTCCAACCAAAACTAATTTACTTCTGAGTACTAAACCCTAAATCTTCAAGCAATTTAAAAGATAGAACAAAGGAACCATGCAAGATGAAATAACACAAAGGATTTCACCAGGAAAACCACAATGTCTTCAATTGTATTAATCATCAAATGCTGCAACAATTCAACCGTTCTGATACAGTATTTGCTTCAAGAAAAGACTAAGAAAATCTAACTATTGCTCTTGCTTATCTCTATTACTGCTTAGCTAACCAATGTCTAACCCTTACAATGAGGCGAGAATGCCTATTTATATCAAATTTCCCCCAAAACATGTCGGCCCAGCCAAACATTTTACAAAAATAATAAAAACCGCCAAAACAGGTCGGCCAAGGAAACAAACTAAGGCACACATTTAATGCCATCATCCAAGTCGGCCAAGGCACAGTCCCCAAGGAAGTCCGGTCCAATGCATGCCCTATGATAATAGGGAAGCACAAATCTCGAAAAGAGCATTAACTGCTACTCCCCTTGTCTTTCTTCTGCACTGACGTCCCTTGGACACTCGAGAATATTCTATCCAGCTCAGCAATAGGTGGCAATGGCAAAACCTTGAGCCGACATTTAATTGAATCTATCTCTTCCTTGGACCGCTCGACAACTTTATTCCGGTCTTCCTTGCTGGCCATGTATCTATCCATCACCGCCAAGTATGTGGCTGCATCATCAAGTAAGTGGGCGGTGACAGCTCCATCAGAATCCGGGGCATAAACCTCGTGCCACCACTCCTTCAATTGCTCATGGCTCAAATATTTGGGAGCTATCTTCTTCCTCCCTGTCATTACCTCAAAGAAGGCAATGCATCCGTCATAAACTGATGTCAGGTCACCATGAATTGACTTCCTTCATTTTTGTATCTTCTTTAATGCCTTCTGTCTGATCTGCAATGCCTCGAACCACTCCCATGGTTCATCCAATCCGGAAGAGGGAAGGATTCCATCCTTAACTAACTGCTCCTTTCCATGCCCCAGGATAATCCTCGACTTCTGCAACAGGAAATCTATGTCACCCTTATCCTCAGACAAGATGTGCTCCAACAGTTCTTTTGCCCGGACTGCATCCTTGCCCACAGACAAGATCGCCTTAATAGCATTATCCCCATTCTTCTGGACATCCATCAGCCAATCAGTGGTAGCTTGAGCGGAGGCCTTCATCTTTTCAATTCCAGAGATTGTCTCCTTAGGCAGAAAACCTGGAGTAGCAGAAGAGGATGGATGGAGAGACTGTAGAGGCTTCATTACCTCTTCTAAACATTTCCTCAATCTTTCATTTTCTCTCTTCAGCTCCCGTTTAGATTGGGTCTTCTTCTTCAGCCTGTCAACAATTATGGCACTCGACCCCTCAAACTCCTCAATATCTTGCTCTAGGGAGGCCGGGCCGAGATTAATAGTTTGGACATTGTAGTCCTGGCCTGTTATATCATCCCTCATTTTATCTACTGCAGGGGTGGCGATGTGAACTACCCTGTTGTGTGCTTCATCCCTTTCCACCCGGGAAATCACCTTAGCAGCTTTCTTCTTCTTTCCTTTTCCGATCTGGGACAACATTTCATCCCAATCCAACGGAGTGTCCTCAACAATTACCTGTTTCTTCCGGGCAATCTCCTTCTCCAACCAGTCCGGAGCCACAGGGTCCGTCCGGATTCCTTCTGTTCTTGTTTCTCCCGGATCCTCTGTCACTTTCACTTCCTCCGCAGCTGTCACCTTGACCTCCTCCTCAGTCATTACTTTGTCACCTTCTTCTTTCGGAGTCTGCTCAGCTTGGTCAACCTCCTTAAGTCCCAATTCCTGAAGCACTGGTGATGGAGTCCTAGCAGGTATGCTTTCCTCCAGTTCAGGTGATCCATGGCCTTTACCACTTTCCAGAGAATCTTCATACTGTACCAGCGGAGAAGTGTGCCTTTCCTCTGTTTCCACCTCAAGCTCGGCCGCTTCACTGTACAGTGTCCCCTCCTTGAACTGCTCGGCCTCCCTGCTAATTCCCTGCTCATCCGGATTCTCCGGTTCTGGTGCACCTGGCGGAGGAGAAACAGTCTTATCTTGCTCTTCAACTGGTTGTGTTGGAGGAGAGTCCCTCGGCTGTGCAGCATCCTTGGGAGAAGGAGTTCTTGATTTCCTGGTATATACTTTGGTTTTCTCCCCTCCGGAGCTCTCCACATCTACAATTGGAGGCTCATCCTCTGAAGTGGCCTGATCTTTCTTCTTGGCTGTCCTTGTAGTTCTTGTCTTCTTGGGCGGTGGAGGAGCATCCTCCTTTTCAGCCTTCTCCGTTTCTTCCTCATCCGAGGACTTGCTAATTGTCAGGGTCTTCCACCTGCATTTTCCAATTGGTTTCCTCTTCATTGCAGACTTAGCCCCCTTAGGACCTCTGATTTTAACCTTGAAGGGTGAGGTTTTAGCTGATTTTCCTTTGGGGTCCTCTTCCCCGAATTCTTCAGAAGTTGACATGGGGTTGAGATTCCCCATCAAGTCAAAGGTGCAAGCTACTTTGGCATTCTCTAACTCCCAGACTTTATGCTTAACCCAAGAAAAGGTGAATCTCAACACAGAAGCCATCAGGTCCTCCAATTCTGTCACTTCAGGCTCACTCCAATCAATATCCCCAACTGACCTGTCCTTTATGGACTCGTACACATGGTCCTGAACCAACTTTCCATCATCATCAAGCTGATCCAGAATCAGCTTAACATTGTATTGTCTAATGGCCTCTACAGGCAGCTTGGAATACCTTTTCTTCCTTGCATCAAGGTCATCCTTGATGTTGACCCAATAATCTTCTAAGTCCTCTTTATGCCTGTATTCCCGGGTAGCCCTCTTTTGAGCCTCTCCAGTTATGTCAAAGTTTATTCTCTTCGAATGGAAAGAGAATCCATAAGCGGCCAACTCCTCAAATGCAATGTGAGCTAATTGAATAGATGGGCACACTTCTCCCACACCAATCCCAAGAGGGAAGTCTCCTCCGAATCCTGTCTTATGCTTTTCTCTTTTCACAACTACATCGAACTCACAAATCTGCCTTACAACTTCTAGTAGCACGATGCGGTCAGTGGGATACCGAGGCAACCTGTAAGGGGCAACTGGACATCCATCAATCCGGAGGTAGGTGAATGTAGGGAACTGGATAAACCATGCTCCGTAGTTCTTGATTAGTCCTCTAGCTCCATCGAATAATCTGATATGTTCTGCATTTTGAAGTGTCCGGGTAATGTGCATTGTGAATGCATCATTTGTCCTCCTGTAATCCTTATGTCCCAAATGCAGCTCCGGATAAACCTCATAGATTATGCTCTGGCCAATGGTTCCCCTCGGAGTCAAGCCTTTGTATGGGTAGGAAAAGGCCAGCACATACATAATATAAGAAGACATATTGAACTTCTTTGCGTCCAGGACATTTCTCAGTTGTTTGTCAATCTCTACACTAATGAGTCCTGCCCAGTGATAGTTTGTCCCCTGGCTCATTTTGGTGATCACATGGACCATCCAATTCTCCAATACCCCTGCAGTTCTTAGTCCAGCCACCCTACTCAACAGTGTGATGGCATCATACACATCTGACCTGAATTTCACCCTGTGCAGGTGTTTGGGCAACTTGGAGTGGTGAGATTTTGGCTTCTCCAGCCATGAATTGATGATCTGCTGAGCTTTGACTGGCTCATTCTCATAATAGGTCCTGGAAGTGTCAATGTTTAATGCACAGACCGAAGGAAGATCCGGCATGCTGAAGGTCTGCGCAATGGAAGCCGGACTGAAGTTTGCCAAGACTCGTCCTTCAGTGCTGACCACCATCTGGGTATCAAATGCATATTGTCTTGCACATTCCAAAATCAACTCATAGCACTGAACCACCGGAGGGAACCCTGCCACATGCACTAATCCGGAGTTCATCATTCCTTGTCTCAAAGCTGACTGGTCCTTCTCGCTCTCTGCTTGAACTCCTCATAGCGCCAGGCACCAACATTCGTGTCAGATACCTCGGCCCACACGGAGGACACCCTGCTTTCTGGGAGCTGACTCTTCATATCTAGTCTCAACCGTTCTGTCTCAAAAATTGAAGATGCCCCTGCACCACCTTTGGACTTCCCAGCAGTAGCTTTGCTTGATTCAGCCTACACATCCAAAAATCGTCATTAGAATCCAATTATTATTCATATTCCAGTTCAAAGGGTTAGCACAAATCATGTAAATCCATCAAAATCCATTGCTAACTATTAATCCATCGAGATCCGGAGAAATCAGACAGTCCGGAAAAATCACGCAATCCGGGAAAATACCGTCAGGGCAGAATTTCAAAGAAATCCGACCCAGACGGATTCCTGCTGCCAAAGCATCGTTAATCATATAGATCATTAGTGCAGATGGAAAATCAAAGGATAATTGTTAAATTCACTCATTAGCAACAAGAAATAATCATTAGACAATCGTTCCACCAATCCTATCATCAAAATATCGCAAAGCACACAACCAGACAGGGAAATCCGAAAAAATCCGGATGGAACGGATTTTCGCGGACAACTCAAAATGCACCGAAAATAACCCCAACCCGCGGTATAAACCCAAACCGGGAAAATCCTGGAGTGAGGAAATTCCGTGACGACCTCCGAAACCCGAAAAATGACAAACGCGAACCAAAACTCAAATGATCATAGGATCTTCCCTACCCGAGCTCGAATGATCCCAAAACCGACGATAAGCAACAAGACCCATGGCGCAAAGGATTTAGACCCCTCGAAAGCACGCAAAGGATGAATCTCCACATCAAAATAAAGATGCCCTAATCCGAATGGCCAAATCACCCGCCATTAAAACTAGAACAAGCTTTAAGGTTTAAAGATAATAGCTAAGGATTTACCTAAAGCCGCCAACATGGTACGGGGCAAGGGCCGCTCAAGCACAATAAAATCTTCGTTCTGGGCCGAACACCAAAGGAAACCCTAATTTCTCACAATGACACATTTCGCGCCCGGAACAAGCAAGCAATTCGACCCAGAATCCCGTCTAAAGGATATCATCTCACAGACAAATGGAGTTCACAAGGCACGGAAAATGGGGGTTCCATAATAAAACGGATCAGACCACGACTCTATAAATACGAAATCAAAATCAAATGAAGGGCTGACCCAAATCCAATGATACCCAAGGCAAGAAACCCACAATCACCACGCAAGCAAACGGAAGGGCAATGAATACATACCATGGATCAAAGCGAACGAAATTCGAGCTCAGAAAATTGACCGCGCGGCAAACACGTCCAAGCAATAGAAATACTAGCACCAACACTCAAACAATCCTCGCGCAAAAAAACCAGGATCAATTCTCAAAGCTTCAAATGAAAATTCTAAATCGCTAGAGCAAATCAAGTGAATAGGTGAACTCAGAATGATGCTCAAAATGCCCTAAATTCGACCTTATACCCGCTTGAGCAAAGGTACCTCAACCATTAATGCGCGACAAGACATTTCTGACAAGTCTGGAAACCCGAGCCCCAAGTGGAATTTTGGAAAATCCCAAAATGTGCAGAGACACGGATTCCGCAGAAATGCAGAAACCGGGGAAATCAGGAAGATCGGGATTTTGGCAGCATCTGGGAAAATCCGATAGGACCGAAAAATCCCGAAGTCAAGCAGAAACCCAGAATCAGAGAATCCTGCCAGAAACAGACAAGGAATGAGGGCCCGGTAAAATCTGCCAGAGATGGAAAATCCCGGATCCAGGTGAAAACCCAGACTTGGCCAAAAACCCAATTTCAATTAATTTAAACCTCAAGGAAGGGTCCAAGCGAGCAAGACCAACATGTCAAGACCCTAGAATGATAAATCCAATAGAACCAAAGGTCAAGACACCAAAAAAAAGAGGGTCCCCACTCCAAGTGGGGCGTGTGTGCAAAAACTGCACAACACCTAAGTGTCTCCCCTGAGTTATTTATTGAAAATCCTAAGTTCTGGACAAATTTCGGACTTTTACTCGAATTCGGGATTTTCCACCCTGATTGGATTTTTCTAGATCCTGTTTGGATTCCGACCGTGCACTGTTGTTTGAGGATTTTTGGTTTTCGCAGATTTCCGTGTGGGTCGAATTTTCCCAGATTCTGCCCTGTCATCGGCTTCCCGGGTTTTCTGACTGTCCTATTGATTGCACTAATGGCTTCGTGCGTGCTTTGAAGGATGTATTTAACTTGATTTATGGGTTCTTTTGTGCCATCATGCTTACTTGATCATTTCATGCTAGGGTTGTTCAGTATTGCATCACTTGTCATCTCCTAGGTGAGTTTTGAGCTCATTTGTCTATCTGCATTTCGATGAATCTTGCCTGAGAGTAATTAGTAAACCCTAGTAACAACTTAGCAGTTGAAACAACTGAATTCTAAGCTTGCCTGTGCGCTAATGGCGAATGAGTTGGTTTCAAACCTAGGGCAGTACCATGTCAGGTTATTTCATCTTAAAACGGGCCTAGAATGCAAAGAAAATCTTTTGAAAGGTCCATCCCTGACTTGTCTTGAGTTAACATTTTGAAATTCATGATCGATTCGGTGTTTGGGTAAAATAGTGACTCTCCGTCCCTTTCGGATTTTCTTCGCCATGACCCTTCAAAGTTGGGGAGATGTCATATCGATCACCCTGTATTTTGCCAAGAAGCCTTCCTAAGTTCATATTTGATCGCCGAGACCTCACCTTGAAAGAAAGTCTCTCATCGACATGCATTTCCTTGTACGTCGTCGGCAAGACAAGCGCTAGTCGCCGAGAGGTCATAGCGGGCTTCGCTAGTTATACCAATATTCATTTGCTTCGCTGATACATCCATCCTTCGGTGAGACCTTTCGGTGAGCTCGCAAATCTTACTGAGACCTTTGCTTTCAGTGAGACTACTAGCAGTCGCCAAGACCTCATGGCGATGCCTTCCTTTTTTGGTGAGCTCGGATCTTCTTTCGGGGAGACCACATGTTGTCGGTAAGAGGTTATACCGATGGGACTTCATATCGGTGAAACATTACGCGGTCGCCAAGACCTCTGGCCAAATTCAAACCTATCACCGGTCGACAGGACATGCCCCCAGTCGGTGTGACCTCATTCCGAATGAAATTTGTTTGACCGAAGTACATGCTTCTGCACTGGTTGGTTTAGAATTCTGCCTTATTTGCAGATTTTCGTCAGGTCTGGATTTCTCTGAAATCCGACATCTCTCTGATTTCCCAAAATTCCTCTTTGGCTCATTCTTCACGAGAATCCGTCCCTCACGGATTTTCCTGAAATCTGATGAAATATAAAGGAACGTGAGATAATTGGATTTGTTTATGATTTGTGATACATTTGATGATTATTTCATGCTATCTTACGATCTCCCATGTGGTTTATTGATGAAAATGATCAGATTTAATGGTTAAGTAAGTGTTTTCTAGTTATTCCATTGGAATCCAATCGGTCTGGAATTTCCCGAAATTCCTCTTTGGATCAGATTCTGCGGATGGTCTTGAAACCCAAAATTTGTTGTGGTAATCTCATATGAGATTTAATAACACTCTGGTTATATGAGATTCAATCTAATGATGTATTGATGAATTAACCTTCCCTTTCCTGTGGTTTTTACTATGATTTCCATGTTGAGTGCAGGCTGAATCTAGCAAGGTAGCAGCTGGGTCCTCAATGTCTGATGCAAAGAAGATCAAAATGGACGTTAAGAGCAGGATCCCTGAGAGCAATATCACTGCAGATTAGGCAGGAGGTGTTGAAGAAGATTCATAAACAAAGAAGGTAGATTGATGACACCCTGAGTGGTGTATATAATAGCTACATGGCCCTTTTTGAGATCATGACTGGGCGAAGGAGGATTGCTCCCAAATATTTGAGTTTGGAATAGTTGAGAAATTGGTGGCAGGATTTTTGTGCACCACTTGATGATGGTTCTGTTTCTAGGCGCCAGTTGGATGATGCAGTCACCTACCTTGCAGTTATTGATAAGTACCTGACGTATAAGGTGGATTGGGATAAGTCAATCAAACAGTCAAGAGAAGGGATTGCATCCATTGAGAATAAACTTAGGGTTTTGCCTTTGCCACCTGTAGTTGGCTTGGATAGGATGCTTTTGAAGGTTCATGAAGGGCCAGATTGGATCAGAGAAGGTCAGGGCATTTAATGCCCAACTACTTCAAGATTTGTATTTCCCCATTGTTGTGCCCTGCATTGGTCCGAGCTGCATTGGGAATCCCGGGCTGACCTGGGTGTTGTTCACGCATTTAATGCATTTCTTCATTCCATTTTGACTTTCTCTTGGTTGGTCAGTGGTGCCCAATTAATGCTACAGGCTCTTGCTTGGCCGACAGGTTTTCTGGGGGGATTCTATATATTTGGCATTTTGCCTCATTTGTAAGGGTTAAGAAGTTAGAGGATAGAAGTAGAATAGATAAAATAGTTAGAAGCGAATAGAACAAGTTAGTAGGCAGTTATTCTCAAGAAAATATTGTAACAAAAAGCTAGAATTGTTGCTACAGTGGATAATTCAAATGCAAGTAATGACATTGTGATTTGGTGCCATACTTGTGTTCTCTTATCTTGCATGGTTCTTGTTTTCCCATCTTTAAAATTGCTTTGAGGAGGTTAATATTTAGATTAGATTCGATTCAATAATGTTTGTGATTTAATACTTGAATGTTGCAGTAATCCTTCAGTCCATACTTTTCGCAACCAACTGATTGTTAGTTTCTTTGCAAAGTTAGCCCGGACTTCATATTCAGTGTGCTTAGTTCGATTGTGAGGATTTGTTCATTTCAACTACAATAGAGTTGTTGAATGAATGTTCATGATTTGAAAATCTTAACACCTTAGAAGATTGCACTGTTCTCTGTAAGATTGTAGATTTATCTTGGTCAAGTGGAGATCGGTTTTGAGGGATTGGTCCATTCGAGTGTTGGTTATTTTCATTGTTAATCTTAGGAGTAGTATTAGATTTAGAAAATCTCTTTGAAACCATTATCCTTTTTTATTTCTTTGATTATTGGGTTAGATCTAGGATTAAAGTATCACCAGATTGTTGGATCTGATAAAATTGATTCAGTATTTTGCTTGTAGTAAGGTCCCATTGTGATTACCAACATTTTCACATTTTATCATTGAGTTGTTTATGCATTGTCAAGACCTGACATTAGAGACCTTGGGGTTATCTCTTGAGGCTTGCTGATAGAGATTTATCTTTCAAGAGAGATAGGATATTATATTCTGTCTGAGTTGTTGCTGTGCAGAAAACACGATCAACAAAGTGTATTTCAGTTTCCAACTTTTACTGTCTTTTGTACATTTGTATTTTCTTATACTCCATTGATGTAGGATGTTTCTAGAATCTATGAATACATATATTTTTTCAACACTATCTAAAGTTTTATGACTCCCTAGTTGATAATTTAATGCAACCCTATTGTGAAAGATGAACTATTCAGTTAGGGATTCTCAGGTCCTCTAAGCTATGTGTATACCTAGTAACACCAAGTTAATTAGACATTAGAGTGGCTCCACAAAGATTACGATTATGATTATAAATAAAATTAGGATTTGGGATAGGATTAGGGTTAGAGATAGAATTAGAATTAGCATTAGGGTTAGAGATAAAATTAGGAGTTGGGTTGGGGTTATCATTAGAGTTAGGTTTAGAGTTAGAGATAGAATCATGAATAGGGTTAGGATTAGGGTCAGAGATAGAATTAGGATTAGAGTTAGGGTTATTGTTAAGATTAGGGTTAGGGTTAGTCTTAAGTAAATAGAGATGGAATAAGGGTTAGTGTTATAGTTTTTTGATAGAATCAATCTAAGGGTTATAATTATAGTTAAGAGTTATGATTATTATATTTTTATATATTAGGGTTAGGGTTTGAGTTGGAGTCAGATTAAGGTCAGGGTTACAATTGGAATTAGATTTAAGGGTAGGAATACAAATAGTTTTAATGCTACATTTAATATTTCTATTAGAATTTTATATAGATTAGTAAAGTTGTAGATATACATTACAAAATAATAACTTGTCTTAACCATTTTTAACCTTTGAACAACAAAATATAATATTTAAGTAATAATAATTTTAACTTAACTTGAATATAAAATATAAACTTTTATAATTAGTGTATACACCTAAAATTTAAGCTTACCCAACAACACCTAATTTTAGCCTATCCTAAGCCATTAATTAAATAAATATTCATTATTTATTTAATTATTCCCATCTTTATCCTAATCATTTAATTATATAAATATTTACTATTTATTTAATTATTTTCCCTTCACATGATCCCATTAATTAAATAAATACTTTATTTATTTATTTATTTTCTTTTTATCCTCCATCCTTGTCCATTTAATCCTTGCCATTGATTCAATTCACATGGATCATAATCTAAACTTGTTAGCATGTGACAAGTGTCCCTTTCACACAACTAACTAACTTCTTGTATAGATTCATTGAGCCTAGACACTTCCCAAAAGTCAAACTAACTTTTCATATCATACCTCTTAATCCTACCCATTCCCATAAGGATTTTATCCTTATCCTAATCCTAACCCTAGCCCTTATCCCTCATGTGACATTTATCATGTAACTACAACTTTGATCCAAAACCCAATCCTCAATCAATCATAGCCATCTACTAACCAATTCATCTTGGCCCTTTATTTCTCTCATGAAAATTCTATAAATGAGAGGTTGTCCATCCCATTTGTATCAATCTCTTCTCATCCTATTGTTATGTTGCATTTTCTATCAACTTCTTCTATAGCCTAGCTAATCTTCCATTATCACATCATTAATTATCTATTTAATCTATTATCACATCAATCCTATCATCATATTGTTGGTTTGATAAGCAACCACATTCCTTCATCAACACATCAAAATATCAAATCAAGTGGAGCTAGGGTGCAATCTACTTCAACTTTGTTTGAGGAGAAATCAGGGTTTTAGGTGTAGGTATTGTGTGTACATTGTATTATATTCAATGTTATTTACCTTTGATCATTTTATGTCCTTATTTTGGTACACTCGGTGGGACCCTATTTTGAAAATTTTATGAGTTTTTGTTGACTTTTGAGTTGTAGATTCTGAATTGACACTCAAATCTATGATTCAACAGTCTCATTCAACAAACCTATGCTTTCATTTAACAAAACCATTCTTCCATTGCAACTTTTGATGCATCCAAAGTGACTAGTGTTGCCTACATTCTAAATTTTGGTGCCTTCATTTTGAATTTCGACGCCTACATTTTGCTTAGATTTTTATTTGTTTTTAAACTAACCCTTGAAATTCTTTTGTTGCTTTTTTCATTTTCCTAACATTTTTCTTGCAGGTTTTTGCTAATCTATTTTTTGTGTGTGTTTTAGGTTTCCTTAACATTTTAATTTGTAGAAATCAGGATTAGTCAACTTTTCCTTTAGATCTAGGATTTCTACAAAAGTGTGCTTTTGCTATGTTAATCAACACTTATATTTCGACTTTCAATGCCTCTATTTTAAATTTTTGTGCTTTTGTTCTGACTTGTTGCATTTTTTTTCCAACTTTTTGGGCCTCTATTTTAAATTGTTGTGCTTTTGTTTTGACTTATTGTGATTTTGCTTGAAAAAGGTGCCCCTATACATAGGTATAATTTTATATTTCTTTTGTGTTTCAGTACTTTTCCTTTGTCAAAGGTTCCTTTTTTGGTCTTGTAGTGTATGTGTTTCACAAAGTTGTGCTTCTATTTTTGTTTCCTTTATAATTTTTCCAAGTTTCATCTTTTAGCTTATAAAAAAATTCCTTTTCGAGCTCCCCCCCAAACCCCTATTAGCGAAGGGTCATGTCCCACACACCATATCATTGGGGCGAGTGTACCAAACCACATCACAAAAGGGTCCTAAATTTTTATGGTTATATTATGGTTATCTTAATGCCAAAAATCATTTTATTTGATCATTTTTTTCATCTAACCCCTTGTTGTGCAACTTTAAATTGAGTTAGGTCCCTATGCTCAATTAAACTTGTATTCCATGAAAATTATATACATAATCTAATTCTAGAGAAATAAATATATTGTTATAGAAAAAATAAAGACTAGAACCATTCTAAATCCATTTTCTTATTAGGGAATGTGAATTTAAATAAGTAGAAATTTATCATCACTTTAATGATCAATACATGTGGATCTATGAATTTCTTATCCCATTATACATTTAGAAGTTTGGCATAATGAATTATGGTACAAGATTGGGTGAATATGATGGCTAAATAAAGGCATGTCGAAGAGGTCTAGGGTTTTATCCTCTAGAATAAAAGATAATACGAAAGTGGCTCATTTTCATTGTGTTGATCCCATGTATTGTTCATTAGTTGGCCTATTTAGGACAAGGTCAATAGTGTCCAGGTTGGGACATTAAGGGTGGGAGATTTTGAATTCATCAAAATAGGATGTGAGTGTTGAAATGGTTTGGAATGGTTGTAGCACAATAAGTGAGAAATAGGTGAGATAAGTGAAGGATAAGGGTTGAGAGGGTAAGTGTTTTTTTTAACACAAAAATCACCTACTAAATTGGAGGTATGCATCTCCATCATAAGTAGAAGATTTTATTCCTTTGGAACACATAGATTTCCTAGTCTATATGGGTTTTGATGTAGAGGTTCTAATGACTCTTAGATATAGAGTCAAAATTCAATAACCACCTTGGAAATGACTCTTAGATTATTGATTCTTGTCTATTAATAGAGTTCAATAAAATAATATTTTTATGTGATGGAAGCAGTTGGAACCTGTAGGATTATTGTTTCAATTCTTCTCCATGATTGAAGAGTGTTTACCTCTTGTTGTTCTTGTTTGCAATATTATAGTATGGATATGGATATATGACTATGATATTTTTTATTTAAGGAGATACTTTTAGATTTTTTTTAATTTCTTATTGGACCTTCCTAAATGAGAAAGAGTCTCAAGTTAAAATTTTAATCTATTTGTGTTTGTATCTACACTATTTGCCATAGAAGAATCTGTTTGTGCCAATGGTTCCAAGTTGTATTATTTTGAGATTTTAGGGTTTCAAGTTTACATGGTTTATAAATTTTAGAGTTTTAATTTATAAATTTGAAAATTTCACAAAATAATTAATAATGTTGACCTATTAAAAATGTCCATGAATTTGCAGAGGAAATCATAATTTATTAATGAATTTGTAGAGGAAATCATGTAATTTGTCCATGAATTTGTAGGGGAAATCATAATTTATCCATAAATTTGTAGGGGAAATCAAAATTTGTCCATGAATTTATAAGAAAAATAAAAATTTCTAATGATTTTTTAGGGGAATCACAATGCACTTGGTTGTAGTGACCTTCGCTCAAACCCTAACAATGTCTGCCAATGTAAATAGTCACAAATATAAGGTTGTAGAGCATGCATAAGGTAGTCACAAAAGGTTGCAAAGGAAAATAGTGCTTGGATAAAATAGAGATGGAAAATGAATGATTTTGGTTCATATAACTTAAAAAAACAATAAAATAATACCTTCAATGAAGATATTATTTTATTATTTTTTGATTTACAAAGTCCTTTGAACTAACATAATCTTTGCTCATAGGTTAACCCTCAACCAAAGGTATCTGCATAAATATCTTTGAGTGAAGGACCATCAATTGAAGAAATATCTTCAAACAAAGGTAGTTCAAAAAAATTTCTCAACCACTTTCAAACTTTTCATGTCCCAAATTTGGGACCCATTATTGTGGGATTACCCTAATACTATTATTTTAGAATATTGTTGAGTGAGATTAACAAACACAACAAAGATATCTCTTGGTAAAACTTGATTTTATGAAAATTTGTAACCATATTTACCATCCCTTTAATGTCAAAATACTAAATTGCTAGCTTGGGATTGAGCTTGAGTTGATCTCTCACATCCAAATGATATTTTTTGAAGCTAATGTTTACCTTGCTATAAATGTCATCCTTACTACCTCATTTCCTCTAGAAAGTTGCATCTACCAATGATGCTACAAGTGTCAATACTTTGGGTTACTCCTCTTCTAATCCAAATGACATGGAATTGTTTTAGGCATCTCTCTAACCCATAATTTACTTATCACTATTTCTCACTTAGTGTGTGATAGCCTTCTATTTTCTTAACAATATAATAGGAAGTTTTCAATAATAATTTTAATGCTATTGAATTGTTAGATCTCTTGTTCCATCTTGGGATCCAAACTCTCTATTCATAAAATATAGCCCATCATGAATAAGACCTCCCATTCACACAAATATTTTGATGGAAAGAAAATATATAAACATGGTATGATTTCTAGGCTTCTAGGAACTCTCTTTAGCATGGGAGTTGTGGGCACACCTTCCACATTTTAAATTTTTTATTTTAGCCCCTTGGTGCAATTATTATTATTTTGGCCTAGGATCTAGGCCAAGTTGCAAAATTTTCGTTTCTATTTCCATGAGTAACATGTTGGAGAGGTTTTCCTAGTATCTTGAAATGGATACTTCAACACATGGTTTCTATTTTCTCATAGATAGGAACTTTATTAAGTGTTAAAATGGGGGATAAAATTAAAATGCTAAAATAAAATTTTCCACCCTATTCCTATTCACCTTTCAAAGAAAGGTGTAAATTTTAGTGGCAGGCCATTTTTCAAAGCAAAAATAATGTGGTGAGCTATTAAGAAGCATGATCTATATGGGTGATTAATTCTATTTCTGATCACTTTGCTTGTGGTTTATCTCAATGTATCAGGAGGCTACTAGTTTTAGGATCTTCATAATATATTAGCGAGGTCCACATTTGAGTAAATGAAAAGGAGTTAAATATAAATTTTGATTTCAATGTGTCAAATGAAGAAGTGTGGTGAGCCCATAATGAATTAGGAGGAAAATTTAATAGAGATAATTTTTAATAGCCTTTTGATGCCCTTACACCATTGATCCAAGTTAAATAAAATAGAGCCATTGATATGGGCTAATAAAATAAGTCTTATATTTGCAATTAATGTTTCAAATAAAGTGGATCAGTCGGCCCATCATAGTTGAATGAGTGAACAATTGGTAAGCTTTATGACAGGATCTTAATACATTAATTTCATTTATTTAAATCTTGGGTTAATATAAACCATTGATATTTAAGTGGTTAGGAAATTAATTTAATATCTAAATGGAACATCAAGGAAATTATAAATACTATTATAAATTTGGTTTCTTGTAACATGCTTGGAGTGTATGATATTTTATTGGTTTTCACTTTGGGATTTCAATTAATAGAGTAGTATAACGTGGTCTTTATCTTTATCTTCAATTCAACATTAAAAGGATTTAAAAGGTGGTATTTTGGTCATATATTTATTCATATAAAATGTCAAGATAGGTAGTATTTGAATGTAATGTCCCCATTATGGCCATATGCTCTTCTGTGAATGATAGCCTATTTCCAAAAATTGGTAGGCTAATCAGAAGTGAAATTAGGGTTTCCTTCGCTTGGTGGTTTTTGGCATTTCTTAGAACTTACTATTTTTAGTAAATTCTATTTTTGGCAATGATTAGTTGTCAGCACTTTAGTAAGTCATTTTTAGTTGGAGCAGTTGCTTGGGTTTGATTTTTGGCTTCAAAAGCATTCTTTTGGTGAAATAATATATTTCAAGGCATTAATGTTTTAATTTCAAATTAACCCCTTGGCCTAGTTCATTAACTTTAAGTTGTGTTTAAAGGTGGCCATGAAGGGGGACACCAAGTCATTAAGGAGAAATTAAATATTTAATAAAGTTTTTATGCCTTGAAGAGATGGATGCCACTTTGAGGAGAATTTGATAATTTTTGAATTTGAAAATATTTCAAATGGGGCTTTTGGCGTCCCACTCTTGGAATTTGAAGAGTCACCTCTTTTTCTATAAAAGAGAAGTTTTACTCCAGCTTTTCTCATCCATTGTTTATGCTAAAGTTATGCTATTGCGAATTTAGCTTCGAGGAATGCTTACCTCCTAGAAATTAACCAATTTCGTGTTTGAAAGATAACACCTAGTTGGCTTCATGGCTGATTCTCATCCAGACTAGCAGATTGAGCTTTCAAGTGGAGAATTTTGGTGATGTTTTTCAAGTTCTGAGTTGCTGGTGTGTCTACAACTGAAAGTGTTTTTTATGAGAAGCTTTTTGAATAATTAAAATATTGTTCTAGGTATTTTGGAAAAGTGATTCTTGGCACAAGGCGTCCCTTTCCACAAGAGATTAGAATTAATTCGAAGTCATTATTTTTATATTGCAAAATCGCACCTCCAACAGGTCGTACCATTCTTGTTGGGCATTGGAGTTCATGCCAAATAATTGAAGGTGGTTTGAAGTTGTTTCAACATTGCAACTTGGGCGCCTATCCTCCAAAGAGTCTTTGCACTTCGTTTCATCACGTTTGGAGGTATATTGATGAAGTTGTGAGCACTTATGTGGTTTTTTGTTTGCTGGTTGACATTTACAGTATGCTGGTTTTTGTTATTAGACTTCAATAAGTTCAGTTTTTGGCTTCAATTTCAGTATTTGAGAGGTTTAAAACTTGGAAGATTCATCCTTCACACATTTGCATTCATTCTATCATTGTAACACTCGTAATTTGTAGTTTTCTTTGATTGTAAGGTTGTGAATTAGTAGTACTAATCCAACCATTGTTGTTACTGCATTTACTTGTGAACTCTAATACAAATATTATAACCCCTAGATGGTTTACCGCCAGTGTGGAGGAAATTAATTTGTACTTACATCTATCACCCACTGTTGAGTGGATGCCCGCCGCAATAGATGAATTAGTTCTTGCTTATAGTCTTTCCCCCCACTGGATAAGTGGTAGAGAGGAAATCTTCATGGCTGGTTCACCGCCTCTTTATGCTTTCAGTTGTATTTACTTTAAGTTATAATCCAGTTTCCTCCGCCATATGTTAGCACCTCACCCTCTAAAGGATCTTGTGTGCACATTCTTGGCATTGAGTGCATTTCATTTGATTCTCGTTTTGAAGCTAATACTAATCCATTGGCGTTGTGTTGATTTGAGTTGTCAAAAATTTGAGAAAAAATTGGTAGGCATATTTCATTGAATGGATCATTATCATAGTTGGAGATGCATTCTTATAAAAGGATGATTTTTTTTAGCATGGACTATGATGGAAGGATTTGTGAAATGAGTATAGAATAGGGAGCTTAAAGTCTATGTACACCACCCCATGCTTTTAGTTAAGTTTTTGTATATTATGTATGTTTGCAAATGATATTTACAAGGATCAATTTATTGATCAATATAACATACATATTCATTTATGAGATTTTCAAGTGTATTATTGGGAGCTTCCAATACATGCAAGCAAGTCTAGGACACATAAATAGTTTACTTCAAGAGTTATTTGAATTACTTGATAAAGTTTTTTCATATTTTAAGTGGACAATTGAGAAATTCCAAGTTTAGGTTCATTCCCAGGGACTATGAGTGCATCTTGAATGAACTAGAAGTCCATTTGAACTATCCCATCCAAGGAAGTATGTTAAAAATTTTAGTCTTTGAAAATGGTATGAAAAAGAACATTAAAACATATGATAATATTTTATACGTTGTTGGTCATCAAAGGAGTAAGTTTCCTTTAGCTTAAAGGTTACCTAATGTGATATTTTTGTAGATTTACATTGGGCTTCCATTTGATCCGTTGATTTCCCCTCAAGTTTGAAAGAAAACAAGAAAGAGTGTTTTGCATTTTCTACCTCGCGGGCCCAAGAGTGGAGCATTTGGTGATGTGTTAATAAGAATTTTAGTAGCCTCCCATTTCCTTGCTACTATTGATTTTAAAATTGAATAATCTTGATTTTTGATCTATTTAAGCATTAACATGGGCAAGTTTAGTTTGGTGATGGAGATACAAGGATGAATTTTGGGCATAATATCTATTTTGTATCTTTTGTTTTTAGCTAGCATTTAGCGCAACATAAGGTTTTAAATGAGTATTGGTTAGAAATTTATGAAAAATTCATTAAGTAATGGGATTGAGGCTTATATGGGATATTAGAATATTTAATTTTCTCTAAGGAAATTTACCTAACATATGTCCAAAGTGAATATATGAGCTATATTTATGAGAAAGTGATTCTTTTTTACTTTTTAGGATAAATATTTGTTCATAACATTATAGTTTGTTTGCTTGCTTTGGAATTAGATACTTTTGTAGGGGTAGAGAAAATATTTGTCTATAAATATTTATGTGGCAGTTTAAAGTTTTATTTTATGTGTTGGAGTGAAATATCCAAATTCTTACTATTCAAGGGTAGTTTTTTCACAAGAACAATGTAAGATGTTCACTTTTTGGTGTTGGATATTTTATGCTGGAAAATTTGTTGGACTAGAATATTGTGCACAAAATATTTTTGGTTTGTATCTAATTCTAGATCCAAATCAAATATTTTTTGGAGCTTGAATGAGATAATATTATATGCTAAGGGCCTAACAAAATGGTATACTAGTGTAGATTTGATCATTTTTCTTGTTGTAGAGTAAGCATTGTGGCATACAAAAAAACATGTGTGTCAACTATGTGTGCATTTAGGGTATAATTATCTAGTATAAATATATGCTCTTCCTATGGAATAATGGCTGATTGATATCTCTTGGTTGAATTTGTATAGTGTCCTTTGGTCTTCTTGTGTTCTACGGTATCAAATTTTAATTTCAAGTCTAATGTATTGAATATTTCAATATTTTGTAAATTGGAGAAGGTGATTGCAAGAAAAAAATCCTCTCCATGATTTGGACGTCTCCTCAAGTAGCTTACAATTTTAGGGGATGAGTGAGTCTTCTATTACAATAGTTATTTAGTTAATTTTATACGAGACTTTAATTATTTTTGGATTATTAACGAATGCTTAATTATGTGAAAATTTTCTTATTTTTGAATTTATTTAAGTGAAATCACAACCAAATTGAAGGGATCATTTATGTAATTTTAGTTCCAATTTCTTAGTTGATTTGCATACATGTTTTCTCATTACTTTAGGGTTTCCCATGGATTAATAATTAATCTTCTTTTCTATTGAATCAAGTTTTTAAATAATATATCCTCTATCCATTATTTTGATCAATTATTTATAATTATGTCTTAGTAGTTTGCATAAGCATAGTGCTACCCACCTTTACTAAATCGCTTGAGATATCATAGTTACAAACCAGTTTTATAGAGTTATACATGTTCTAGGTTTGTAGATTATACACAAAGTATGAAATTATGAAGATTTTATATTTGGGGATATAAATATATTTTTACATTTAAGTTGCATTACAATAGTTTGTTAATATACTTTATTGAGAGATCTATGGGAAAAAGGACTAGTAATCCAAGTATAAAGGATATTTAGTGGCAAATTTTTAGAGTGTTTTTTTGTATATTAAATAGCTAAGTTGTGTGGCTAGTTTAGTTTATTTATCCTAAAAGATCTCTAGAAACAACCTCCTTGCCCTAAGTAGAACCAAAAGAGTAGAAGAGTTTCCTGATCTTGTTAGTTAGCTAAGATCAATTATAGTTTAATCATGAGTTCTCCTTTTGTACCTATCCAACCTTTGTTTTCTCAAGGTTAGTATTCAAAATTTAGCTTTTATAATTACATAGTGATTAGGGTGAAAAATAGGGTCCACCAAAATGAATCAACAAGATGATGAGCCACTAATTTTTCTAAGACCCTAAACACTACAATTATGTGTATGATAAGATGAAAATAACAATAAAAAATGATACCTAGTTGTTATAGCAACTATTATGGAAGTTTTTAGAGCATATTTAAAGGCATGCACCTTATCAAAAACTTTATGTTTTTTAGGCTACAGAGGACTCATTCGCCTTCAGTGGCGAATGGGTCCCTTTTAGGGTTTCTAAAACTGAGACCAGGCTCTTGTTCATTGATGTCTACACTCTCAAATTCCCGGTTATTAGCTTCTGGAAGTCTGTAGGTAATTTTGTAGCTTCAAATATTTGATTTTGCACTTTGAATGACAACTTTTGCAACTTGACAACTTTGACAATTTTGCTCCAAACTTGCTCCACTTGATCTTCAACCTGTAAATCTGCAATCACACATTCAAGGGAAGAAAAAAATGTTGTTTGTTAGTGAATGGGGGTTTTCCTTGGTCAAACCCCTTGTAGGTAACTAAACCAAATGATGAAATAAAGGAATGAAACATGAAACATGAAATAATGCAATTCATATCACCTTGGATGATGTCTTGTGAAATAAATATATAAACTAGCATGTAGTGGCCATGAAGAATGTAGATCTTGGATCCTTGAATATGATGTGAACAATGCTTGCAAGTAGATATTCAATGCTACATCCACTTTCTTAGCTCAACAACATACATGAATGCATCAAACCCTTGTCATGATGATATATATGATCTTGAATTACTGCAATAAAATATTGAAATGTGCCTTGAAATGCCTTATGAATGCTATTGTAATGCTCTAATGCTTGTAAACTTGAATTCTTGAAGGCTTAGAATGAATTGCTAGGAGAAACAATGTGAATTAACCCCTTATTTATAATAAATTAGGAGATTAACCCCAAAATTCAAACAATTAAGGCCACCACCAAATATGGAAGTAAACTTTATTAAATTCCCACCAAAATAAAATTTGAAAAGGAGGTCCTTATTAAGGGAGGACCCATTCGCCAGCTAGGGAAAATGGGTCCTAGCTCATTTTTCTAGGACCTAACCCCAAGGGATGGAAAGAGCATTAAAAACCCATTTAGAATCAACTGATAAAAGGGGGTCCTATTAAGGGAGGACCCATTCGCCACCTAGGGAAAATGGGTCCTAACACCACTTTCCAGGACCTAATTTTTGCCTAATTAAATGTTATATTATTTAAATCATGGGTGTCGAGATAGATCTTTGGGAGGTGTCATAAATAAGGTTTAAATTTGAATTAAAGGGGGCTAATTAACTCCATTTAACCACAATTAATTAATACCACCCTAGATAAATGTGAAAGTGTTTTAAAACACTTTACAACACCTAAATAAGTTACAAACTTAAATACGTTTTATTAAGAAGCAGCCCATTAGGCTTAATTAAGTAAATAAATCCTAGAAAGGTGTGAAAATGTGTTACAACACTTCACAACACCTTTGCAAAGGATCAATTAAGACATGTTTTAATCAATTAAAGGTCCTAGAATGATGTGAATGTGTACATCACATTGCTACACTACTCCAAGACACCATTAATTCAGTTTTAATGTCAATTATTCCAAACCAAGTAAGGGAAAATGCTACTTTTTTCCTTACTACACATAGTACAATTTTGAGCACAAAAATGAGTCTTGAAAAATTTAGAAATATTTATGAAGACTTAAATCTAAACTCCTACACTAAGGAAATAAGTTAATCTCCTATGTTGATAGAGTCAAAGTAGCCAATATGGTCCCCTAGCTATCCATGTTTACTTATCCTCATACTAGATGAAATCAACAAGTTGATCCACCAATTCTTATGGTCAAAATGGGAGGGAAAATCAAGATTCATATAACTACATCCTAGTTTCATTATATTTAACTTAAAAATATAAGAGGATTAAGAATTATAGATCCTAAAATCCAAGCCACCTATTTTACCTCCAAATG